>JAAAKG020024189.1:0-20083 GCA_010014905.2 Druon quercuslanigerum | reverse complement strand
TAACCTCAGTCACACAGACTTTTTCAATAGAGTTTTCTAACGCATTGTGTTGTACATCGCCGTTGCGGTGTCCTATAGCTTCATTTTCGGATTGCCCCATAAAATGGTCTCTGAAAGCGTCACTAACCCCGTCTTCCTCATATTGCATTTCCCCTTTGCCATTTCTCACACTAACAGATTATTATTAATTTATTAAAAAAGGTATCTTGCATTAACTCTTTTGCAGGTAGGGTTGGGTCGTTGCGATAACCAGATTTCATTTGTTTTCTAATTTTAACATAAGGTGTATGAATAGATAACCAATTTTACTGTATATAAATGAAAGTTTTTGAAGTCTCTATACTTTTATTTAATTTGTAACTACTCAAGATTATTTTAATATTTAAAAATATTAATAATGTATTAGTCAATTTTCTCTGAAATAAAGTATTTAAGCCGCATTTTCTTTCACCGATGTAAAGAGTAGATAATTTATTATCAAACAACGTTATTTTTCCAAAGACTTTATTAAAAAAAGATTTGATAAATGCAATAAAGTATAATTATTTTATTCTGTATTCTAATTTTAAAAAAATGAATACTGCAAAGGCCTTCTTATGCAATATAAATAATCCCCTTCTCAATTCCAAGAAAATAAATGAATTTGTTGAGGAAAGTGAATAATAATGACGAATAATTAATTAATTGTTCAATAGTAGTTATTTCTATAAGGCAATTGGGTGTTTTTAGAATAACGAATTCAAAAATCCCGCCTATGCCAACCGGTCTTTGCAAGGGTTTGGTTTGTGAATTCAGAACAAAAAATTTTAGGGGGGTGTTCCGTGGGAAAAAAATAATTTCGAGCGCCAGAAGTCGGAAGGTAAAAATGTTGCGAACGGTATACTTGATCAAAAAGTTGTTAAAAACACAGGTTATAAGAGACTAAAGGCCCACAGATATGTAAAAAATATCTGTTTATCAACAATTATTTAGTAGAATAATTTATTATTACATATTTAATTTAATATCTGAAGATATCTCTGAGATTTCAAGATAATTCATGAGCTTTTACTGAAAGTATTTGTACAGTGCGTTCTTAAATCAAATATGACAAAGCCGTGTGTCATATTTAATATATTTTCAATGAGTTTGACTTTATATCTCAAAATATCTTCAAAAGTTACTCGAAGAATCATTTAACACTGCTCGATTAAAAAATTTCAATGTTATTCAAAATCAAAATTATATTATTTGTCGTCTATTTTTGAACTTTTTTACTTTCAAGTTTCACATTTTTTACTTTCAAGTAATTTCATTTTAGCTTGAAGGTTACATTTTATTAATACTTATTTTAAAAAGGGTTGAATTTGAAATTTGTTAAAGAGTATTATAAAATAAATCCAAAAATGTATTCTTTTACGGAGAGTGAATCATATCTTGATGCTTATGATATGCTCTTTATGATACATACTTAGTGGCAAAACGCATAAATATTTTAAGAGACCGCTGCAAAGCACCTTTGCCTCACTTTTCTCTGCAAGTAACGACTTTCAAGGTTTTCATAAAATATCATATACCCTCAAGTTTTCCTATTCTTTTTTTAGTTCTGCAAACAGAGTAATGCCCTCTAGAAAATTTATTTTATTTGTGAATCATGTTTAGTTTGAACAGGGTATTTAATAATACCAAAAGACATTATGTCTTTATTGTGTAAGAAAATTTAATGTATTATAAAAATGAATTTATTATGAAAATCAATATGCAATTTATGACAAAAATTGAATGCATTATGAAGTTCATAAACTTTTTAGTGTGTACTTGACGTAAAATAATTTTCCGATATATTGGAAATTGTGATTAAGATTAATAGATTTCATGAAATTCCTGCAGGAAATTTATATGACAATATATTGCTGTACCTGCAAAAACATGCTTTTTAATATATAATGAGGATAAAGTTAGCATATAATATCAAGCACTTGTTTTTCAAACACCGATATTTATTTTGAAGTAGATAGTTAAGTTTGTCTATAGTCTAGAAGGTCTGATCTGATCTATGTCTTCGGTGGTTTGATAAACTTTTGAATAAGAAAAAAATATTTACGTTTAATCAGCACAAACAAATGGTATGCAATCCTTGTGGAAGGAAATAAAAGGACCCAATCGGTTCATAGATGCATAAAACATACGCTTTAGCCAGGATAATCCTAATATAGTGAAATGTTTGAACTTCAAAAGTTCAAATATGCGTTTTAAAACTTTTATAGAATTTTTTATGAGAACTCCGTTCGAAATCGTTCTAGTGTTTCATTCGAGCGATATTTGACGTAAAACATACTAAACAAGAAAAAGTCTCGTTTAATTGTCAAAATTATCGTCTCGGCTCGTCTCGTTTCCACGAAAGTATTAGTTCAACTGAGCGCTGTAGAGTACATTTGACACGTGATTGTAGACCTCTGGCTAGTTAAATTGTTTCTAGTGTCCTCTTCTAAATTTCAATTTTCATCCTTTTTGTATTTTTCTTACAATATTTGACATCCAAAACGTCGAAATTGAAAACAAGTAGATGACGAGACGATTCGAGACGATGAAAACAAAAGATTTACTGTGCACATACAACATATATTTAAATTATAATCGTCTGAAGTTAGCCTATAAAAATAATTTTGCAGAGTTTACCACGAGGAGGTTGCAGTACAGTTTTAACCCATTTCTTTAGGGGTTGCTTTTTTAATGTAAGTTCCCCTTCCTCTTCTTTAGCCTCCTCACCCCTTACAAAGGGATACCTTAAAGTGAATGTTCCTTTACAGCTTGCTTTCTGTTCCTTATTTTCGGAAAAACATCATACTCTGTAGCTGAAGAATACATGGTTAATATTAACGTTATTTCATCATCATCAGGTATCGCAGCATGATACTTTAAAGTGCTTAGCACAGTCTTCGCAACGACAAAATGCGTTTGCAACATTTCTGCAGTTTAAGTGCAATGGTCTTTCGTATTAAAAAATAATCATTTTTTTACCTGATGATATAATGAGCCGAAGCATTAAAGTACTATTTCGTGGAAATCTCAAAGACATTTCTGTGTTGAAGCAGATTTGAAAAGTTGTACCTATTTTTGAAGTTATGGCTTGCACCGTCCGAAACGTAAATAATTCCTGTCATTTGTTTGGGATCAAACCTATTATATCATTATACTGAAATTGAATTTAAACAGGGACAATATTTTTTTTTTGTCAAATTAGACGCGTTTGTACTCTTTATCATTTTTGATTATTTAAACGATACAAAATACTGTCACATTCGCGGCAGCAGCGAAATACCGCTTGGTACTTTATGGGCGCCCGCTCTTGTTTCATTATTATTATAGTATTATGCCAATTCTCATTCGGGGTATGCGTGTATGGAAAGAATTCTAAATTTAATAATAATGTTTAAAAAATCGACGAAGTTTGAAATTGGTCAAAAATTGATTTTAAATTTCATAAATCGAGGCTAATGTTTTATTGCGAAAAAAATGAAATATAACTATCTTAAAGTGAATCAAAAGGGCTTTTTTAAAAATACACATATAATATCCTGTAAATTTGGGCCCCTGCCATTAGACAATTTGGTGCTCTCAAACCTGAATTTTTTTAGGTGTTATCACTTCATAAGTAACGCCCCATATGCATTATTGTGAATTCATTTTTGTTCAATAATTATATTATTTCCTTTTTCCAAATAGTTTCGAGTACGCAACAATAACAAGAAGTAACTCAGATACTAAGTACAAAAATGATAACTGTTGGTTACTTGTATAGAACTTTAGCTATATTCCACAAAAAGATCGATCGGTAACTGTCAAAATCACTTGTACAGGTCCTCGATCACGAAAAGAATATCAAAAAATTGCCGGGATATAACTAAATACAACCAGTAACATAGATTCGATAGAGCGAAGTTCCCATTTCTCACTCCTGGAATTTTATGTCAGATACATTTTCAAGAAGATTAAGATGAGATTGATTTCAACCCTCAGTCGGAGCAAAAACATTTGATTTTGAAGATAATAAAGTATGATATTCACTGCATGAATCAATCGTTATTTTTTAGTCATGAAAAATTGAGTACAAGGGGGCTTTAGCAGACGCCTACAAAAAGATTTTTAAAGCAGATGATAGGAAAGACGAAATAGGCTTTACCATATTTAACATTTTCAATTATTTCCAAATGCATTTTTTAATTCTGTCAATGTATAAAAAAAACTTAAGAAGGGTCTAAAAAAGTTATTTTCTTATAAAAATACATCATATCTGTCAGAAAACGTAAATTAATTTTTTTACAAACTAAACGAAATGCTATTATTAAAACTTTAATAGTGTTATAACACGAACGAGGTAACAAAAAAGAACATTGAAAACATTTATTTATCACGAAGGTAAACAAAACCAACATAAAAAACAATTATAATCTTAATTGTTCCGATAATTTATGAACAAGAGGAACGAACAACGAAATGGGCTTTCCTCATTTGTCATTCTCAGTGCCTAAAATATATAAATTTCAATGAAATTCTCTTTTCAAATTAATTTTTGTTTTGAATTCAAACGAACTGTGTTGGATAATATTGGGCCCTCGTGGAGAGCTTTGCATTTTGGGTGTTATTGGAGGGAAAAGTATGAATCCTACTATGCGATTATCAGGCAGTTTGCGTATTCTCGTGTGATCTATGATTTATGATGACTTTGTTAAGCTCTTCACCTGGGTTGATCGCTAAAGAGATTGATTAGCAACCTGTTTCGGAGTGGTGTTACGTCAAAAATTTGTGGCTTAAATAAGCAACACAGAAATTTTAGATTGGTCTAAAATGTATACTTCCCCCTACATTTCCCTGTCTCACTATTTCCATATGAATTTTCTTGATCTTCAGGAGTATAAAGAGGCTAGAACCAAGTGAGTTGCGCTTAGCCCAAAAGGTTTGGCTTGATCGGTGGCGGAAAATTCTTCTATGTACTTATACCGAGGTTATGGTGGTTCGGCTCCCACCGTGAGCGGTTGGACTCCCCATATGCACTTGACATCGTATTAAGTTAATTCGCAATAAATTGACTTATACAGATGGTGTTCTAATAAAGCATCCAGAGGTAACTGTTGTCACCTCCAACGCTCACGAATGTTCGTTATTGTATACCTACAACATCATCGCAGGAGATTTCAAACATCGTATTAATTAATTTATAACATCCTAATTTCATCAGTCACTTGACTTAGTCCGTAGCTATGATATATAACCGCGTTCACGCGCGTAAAAGTTTTGAATATAATAATAATAATATTAATCTAATTTTTAAGTCTCAAAAACTTTAACATTTAAGATTGCTTTTGAACTTACAAGTTTTATAATTAAAATATATGACAGTTGGAAAATGTTTGTTGAAATGCTTTGAAATTCATCTACCTTTAATAAAGAACTTAAAATTAAATGTAATTAATAGGCTGCAAAGTTTAGATGCAATTAAGTTAAAAGAATATGTGTATAGGCTGCCCTGAAATAAGAATGGTTGATGTGTATCCAGCCATTGTTTGTTTCATATTTTGAATAATAAAAAATTTCCAAGAATAAACATTTTTTCCCTTATAGTTGGTTTAACCGATCTTGATGACTCAAATATACGTTGTACATGACATCAAGGTATTTTTGAAAAAATTTAGAATAAAATTTAGAAAATTTAGTATTTCACAGGTAAACAAATAAAAACAGGCTTTGAAAAGCATAAAGATTTTTAAAATTTCTGGTTGGATGCAGAGTCAATGATCGTTCAACGAATAAAAATATTTTTAAAAAAGATGGAAATTTCAAAGTAAACCTTACCCTAAAAGGAAAATTAAAAGCATTAATAAATGGTGAAATGGTTAAATATATTAAGCGCATGGTACAATAAAAATGTATTGAAGAAAATTGTATTAAAAGTGTAAATTTATTCAAATATATTAAAAGTGTAAATTTTGATAAATATTTACCAATAAATTCTGGTATACCAACTTTAATTGATTTACCAAAATTGATCAGAGATAAGAAAGCTGTTGTCAATATTAAAAATAATGATGTTTATTGCTTTTTGTGCTCGATAATAGCTGCTATTCATCCTGCAAAGATAACATATATAAAATTATATCTTATCTTCATTTTAATTCAGAACTCAAGTATGGTGGAATCTCGTTTCCGATAAGTATTGAGGATATTCTAAAATTTGAAAAAAGAATAGATTGTGCATAAATGTCTATGGTATAGAAAATGATAAAAAATCTAAGAGGGAAATTGTACTGCTTTATTTAAGTAAACAAAAGTCAGACAAATCCACAAGTCATCTTTTGATTTTTAAAATACGAATCTTTACTCTGAAAATTCTAATGAAAACGAATTAAGAGATAATAATCCAATATATCACTTTCCTTGGATTAAAAATCTATCTCGATTAGTTAGTTTGCAATTTTCGAATGGAAAACGTAATATATTCTTTTGTGATAGGTGCTTGTTTTACTTTAAATTAGAATTTTTTTTAATCAATCATAGATTGGATTGTGCTAATGCAAATAAATGCAGAATGATAATACCATTAGGAAAATAATTTTTTTTTGAAATTTACAAATTATAGATTTAAGAAAAAAGTTCCATTTACTATGCTTGCTGATCATGAGTGTCTCTTGCAAGGAACTTCTGATATTCAGACAGCCACAGGACCGTAAGAAAAGCATGTCCCACACAGTTGTGCATATTATTTACATTGCAGCTTTGACTATTCTCTTTCAAAGTTTTAAATTTATCGTGAAAAAGATTGCATAGGGTGCTTCATGAAATAATTACATAAAATTTCTCAAAATATCGATTTTTATTTCACAAATGCTGTGCCAATGGAGAAACTGACTACAGAGCAAGAAGCAGAGTTTATGTCTGGCGACATAAGACATCGTGACCATAACCACTTTACAGGCATGTTTCGGGATGCGAGTAATCAGGACTGTAATGTAAATTACAAAGACTTATACACTGTACCAGTGATTTTTCACAATTTATCAGGATATGGTTCCTATTTTTTCATTAAAGCATTAGCGAGAGTATTTGAGGGTAAGGTTAAATTATTACCTGTAAATAAGGAGAAATACATCTCATTTACTAAATATGTTGCTGATACAAAAGTAAATCTTCGGTTTATAGAGTCCTTTCGTTTTATGCCGAATATCCTTAAAAAACTGAACTCTTATATTGAAATTAACGATAAAAAAATAACTCTCAAACATTGCAATAATCCCAAAGAATTTCGACTATTGGTTAGAAAAGGAGTTTTTCCTTATGACTATATTGATCATTTGGAAAAGTTAAATAAGCAACAATTACCATCTAAAAGCGCTTTTTACTCAAAATTGAACGTTGAACAAATTTCTGATGAAGATTACCAATATGCATGCAATGTATGGCAAATGTTTAATATAAAAACTTTGGCTGAGTACTCCGATTTGTACTTGAAAACTGTTTTGCAACATAAATTTGAACGCCCTACATTACTATACTGTCTCAGAACTTTCTTTTAACGCGATGCTTAAATTAACCGGAATTAAACATGAACATTTAACTGATCCTGAAAGGATTCTTCTCATTAACATTGGTATTTGTTGTAGTGTATCCCAATGTTCCAAATGGATATGCGAAAGCAAATAACAGATTTCGACATTAATAATCAGTATCCTGCAGCAATAAGCGAAGGTTTACCTTTTGGCGGATTTGAATGGGTACTTAATCAAGATATCAATGTAAAATATATTGCAGATGATTCACCAACAGTCTACATTTTTGAGGTAGGAATATCATGCGCAACTGCATGACTTTCATATAGATTGGCCTTTGGCACGTGAGCATTTTGTACCTCAGAATTCCTCATGTAAAATACCAAAATTAATAATAAGCTTATTGTCAAAGAAAAATTATGTTGTCCACTACAGAAATTAAAAACAACATTTTAGCTGGGGCTTAAAGGCATCTAAAATCCACAGGATTCTAAAGTTTGAGCAAAAACCCTGGTTTAAGGAGTATATTGATTTGAATACGGAAAAACAAAAAATGTCTAGCAATGATTTTGAGAAAAATGTCTACAAGCTAATGAACAATTTCGTCTTTGGTAAAATAACTGAGAACGTTAGAAAATACAGAGATGTCAGATTGATAACAAAATGAGATAAAAGATACCGTGCAAAAACTCTGATAGCCAAACGAAATTTTCAGAGCTGCACCATATTCGACGAAGATATGGTTCTTATTGTAACAAAGAGACATCAAGATAAATTTAATTAAACAATTTATGTGGGATATGCTGTTCTTGATCTCTCAAAGCTCATTGCCTACGCTTTTCATTACAATTACATTTTACCACAGTTGGAAATCGTGCAAAATTGCATTATATAGACACAGACAGTCTCATCTACTATTTCTTCAATCTAAACATTTATGATTGTATTAAGCGAGACATTCATATATTTGACACGTCAGATTTTCCTTCTGATAATATATATGGAATTCCTCTGAAGAATAAAAAAGTACTGGCGTTGATGAAGGATGAATGCAACGGTAAAAATGTCTATAAAATTTTAAATGAAAAGTCTCAGAAACAGAAAGCTAAAGGTGCAAAAAGGGCTACATTGAGAAAAATTACATTCAGTGATTATAGACAGTGTTTATTTGCATTTATAAATTTGATACAGTACCAAAATTTAATCTAAAGCAAAAAACATGAAGTGAACACTATAAAGCAGAAAAAAACTAGCTTTGAGCTGGCATGATGATAAACGCATGATTCTCCCTGGTACGATAGACACGATTCCATGGAGTTATATGAAGAAAATAGTAAATGAACCCATAGAAGTTGCGCAATGTAAAACAAAATGTATGAAGTAATGAATATATTGCTATTTGTATTGCATTTATATCATATATTATTATTGATATTATATATTGTATTGTTATTGTAATCTACTGAATTGTGTGTATGTGTGTTTGTTATGTAGGTGTGTGATTAGAAACATGTAAACAAGTTCAAGGTTATTTTATACATGTGTCAAGGTTAAATGAGAAAAACAACATCCCGATGACGTCAAGATTACGCAATTGTGCGAAGGTTAAATGAGAAAAACAAGGATGATCGGATATAATTGCACAGTTTAATTGAACAATAACGTCATTAGTTATAGAAAATTCAGCATTAGAGAAAAAAAATGTTAACACTGAATTGAATCATCCTCCATTTTCAATAACCTATAATATAGAGTAGCCTTAGTATATGATTAAGAAAAATTTTCAATATTGTATTATAATTATTTAATAGCATTTTTTAAATTTCATTTAAAATCTTTAACGTGGAGTAGGAAAAACTGACCTTTTTTAAATGAGAGCTGAAAAGTAGGCATACATATCTGTGGATAAAAAAGTTTATGCGACATCAGCTCGAATGTCGTTGTATGACATATAGTAAAGAGTGATAAGCGCCTATCAGTGTACTCTTAATATTTATTTTATTAAACGTCCGTAAAAGGTCTCAAAATTAAATTCATGCTGTCTATAATCTCTCTCTCGAGTCTCGAAATTGTTGACAGTATCTTGCTACATATCCCTCGTCGAGAGGTTGACTGACCTATAGCATAAAGGAAAAAGAATGAATATCAAACTTTGTCGTTTGACTATGAAAGCAAGCTGTAAAAATAAGCGATCTCTGTAGAGAAAGAAAGCATAGGATAATGAAATGTGTGCAGCCTTAACCTGTCGTTGCGTGAATGCTTCTAAAACGTTCAAAAGCGTGTGGCTGTTATCTCTAGTCCTCGCTAAGCGATACCTGATCATATGACCTATCATATGGGATGATTTTTTATTATAATTTTAGATACCATTCTTTTCTTCGATCAGCTTTAAAGATTCTAGACTGTAAAATAATTTTTTTCACAGGGAGGAATTTTTAGTTGAAATTATCAGAAAGCAATAAATCATCCTTGTTTTTCTTATTTAACCTTGAAACATGCATGTAAATTACCTTGAAGCAAGTTTTTAGTAGAAGTTAACCTTCACACAGTTGCGTAATATTATTCCATAACATCATCAGATTTTCCTAGAATTTTCTAGAAGCTTGCACGCATTAAACAAAAAAAGGCAGGAATTCGTTAGTTAAGTATTATCTGGAAGGGATGTTGTTTTTTTCATTTAACCTTGAAACATGTATGAGATAATCTTAAACCTGCACGGAAAAACATATGGGACCAAATAGTTCTCTAGGTTCGGAACTTATTATTACCAAAAATTTGTAAGAACAGAAAAGTCTGTCACATAGGACGAACAAATAACAAAGGACGGACCGCGCCGATCTTATTGACTGTAGTAGCTTTTCGCTCCGCGCCATGGGACTGATTCGTTCCCAAGCTGGGAGGCGTGGGAGACACCTAACTATTTTGGAACCAAATGATCTCATAAATGGCATATTTGTTTCTAAACACAGGATCAAATGATTCCTGCACTCCTAATGGGATATTACAGTTCCATATTCTTTTCCGTGTGCTTACATGAATTTGGTTCCAGCCTATAACGCAATCGTGATGTCATCAGGACCCTTCGAGAATGCTCTCGAAGCTTAACACGGATATTTCCTTAAAAATTTATCACGGACAAGAACCACTACTCAGAACGACTTAGAACAATTAGAATCATAAAAACGAGACTGTATCGCTGAACATAATCCTGAATCTGCAATAATCAACAATTTCATGTGATTATAAATAATTTGCTCACTGTATGATATTAATCAAAGTAGACAATAAAATAAATTCTGAAAATTTTTTACATTTTCTGAAAAAATTACTGCACTTTTTTAATCTTCAATAAACCGATTTTTTTTTTAATATAAAAAAAGTTTTTCATCATTTTTCCAAAATAAATAAATAATAAGTTAACAGAATTCAGACTGAATTTATATAAAGATATAAATAAAAACACTAGTTTGTAATGAAAAACAATTCTGAGGCTACTAAAGGTTTTTGTATAATATTTTCATTGATAACAACGAATATTTTCATATTTCATTTGACATTATTATGACACAATTCGATCTTAGAGGCCTGAAAATGTTCATGCACATGTGTTTGTGTGTCTGAGGATAATGTCATACTTTGTCAAGGTTCTCTAGAATGTAGTAGAATGTAATTAATTCAACTTTAAAATATCATCACTACAGAAAAAGATAATTAATCAGGTTGCATTGAATAAAATAAAAAAGTTTTAATCTATTTTCTTTCTATTCTTGATTTTCAAATTCACCTTTTTTACAAATAATGTATACATATATATACATTCAGCCCATACTAATTGAAGTCTCTCTCTTCCCCTTTTTCATTCCTTCGCTCATATGTATCCACATCGCTCAAGGTGTTTTTATTACCTCGCTTATTTCTAACCACACACAGACGCACGCGCGCGCGCGCACACACATGCGCACACAATTCAGTAACTTACAATAGCAAAACAAATAGAAATATATTCATTACTTTATACATTTTTTTTACATTGTGCACCTTCTATGGGTTCATTTACTATTTTCTTTATATAACCCCATTGAATCGTGTGTTCCGTACCAGTAAGAATCATGCGTTTATCATCATGCCAGCTCAAAGCTAGTTTTTTCTGCATTATAGGGTGCACTTTATGCTTTTTGCTTTGGATTAAATTTTGGTACTGTATAAAATTTATAAATTTAAATAAACACTGTCTGTAATCACTGAATGAAATTTTTCTCAATGTAGCCCTTTTTGCACGTTTAGCTCTCTTTTTCTGAGATTTTTCATTTAAAATTTTATAGACATTTTTACCGTTACATTCATCATTCATCAACGCCAGTACTTTTTTATTCTTTAGAGGAATTCCATATATATTATCAGAAGGAAAATATGGCAAGTCAAATATATAAATGTCTCGCTGAATAAAATCATAAATGTTTAGATCATAGAAATAGTAGATGAGACTGTGTGTGTCTGCATAATGCAATTTTGCACGATTTTTAAAGTGTGGTAAAATGTAATTGCAAAGAAAATCGTAGGTGAAAATGAGCGTTGAGAGATCAAGAACAGCAAATCCCACATCAATTGGTTAATTAAATTTAACTGGAAGTCTTTTTGTTTCAATAATAACCATATCTTCGTCGAATATGGTGCAGCTCTGACAATTTGGTTTAGCTCTCTGAGCTTTTGCACGGTAACTTCCTGCCCATTATGTTATCAATCTGACAACGCTGTATGTTCTAACGTTCTCAGTTGTTTTACCAACGAAAAAATTGTTCATTAGCTTGTAGAAATTTTTCTCAAATTCATTGCTAGACATTTTTTGTTTTTCCGTATTCAAATCAATATACTCTTTAATCCAGGGTTTTTGCTCAAACTTTAGAATCCTGTGGATGTTAGATACCTTTAAGCCCCAACTAAAATATTTTTTTTTAATTTTTGTAGTGGACATAATAATTTTTCTTTGGCAATGAGCTTGTTATTAATTTTCGTATTTTACATGAGGAATTTTAATGTACAAAATGCTCTTGTGCAAAAGGCAAATCTTTATGAAAATCATGCAGTGGTGCAGGATATTCTTACCTCAAAAATTTAGCCTGTTGGTGAATCATCTGGAATATTTTGTGCATTGATATTTTGATTAAGTACCTATTCGATTTACAGCACAGTCCTGATGACTCGCATCACGAAACTTGCCTGTAAAGTGGTTATAGTCATGATGTCTTATGTCGCCTTTTTTAAATGGTTTTTCGCAGATGTGACAATTATGTGCAGACCTTAACTCTGCTTCTTGCTCTTTAGCCAATTTTTCCATTGGCACAGCATTTGTTAAATAAAAATCGATATTTTAAGAAATTTCATGTAATTATTTCATGAAGCACTCTATGCTATCCTTTACGATAATTTTCAAACTTTTAAAGAAAATCGTCAAAGCTGCAATGTAAATAATACGCAAACTGTGTGGGATATGCTTTTGATATGGTCTTGCGCCTGTCTCAATATCAGAAATTTCTTGTAAAAGACACTCAAGATCAACAAAAATAGTAAATGGAACTTTTTCATTAAATCTATAATTTTTAAATTTTAAAAACTTTTCATTTTCCTTTCGTATTATCTAATTTAAAGTGACACAAGCACCTATCACTAAAGAATATATTACGTTTTTCTTTCAAAAATTGCAAAATAACTAATCAAAATTGTTTCTTAGTCTTAATTGATCCTCGTTTTCTTAGTAATCAAGATTCTTAAACTATGGGATATGTTAGGATGTATAAGTTCACTAGTTTTACTCACATTTTTTTATTATATTAAAAAATAACAGGATTAAATAACTTGTGTTAAAAAACTTTTAATATTGAACGGCTTTTATACAGTACCTACTCAATAACAAACATTTTTTTTCTAGCGAAAGTATAATTTTAATCGCCCGACAGATATGTGACTCGGTGCCCGGTCTCTGGCACACACGCATAAAACGCTCTTTATCAGATATATTCATATATATCTTAATATAGAAACACAAATTCTTTTGCTCTCTTTACTTACTCTTAACATACCGCCCGCTTTGTTATACCCAGGCAATACAATAGATAATAATTAGTAAACTAATCAAAAATTTCAGACACTGTGGGGCAAAATTAGCTTTTTTTAAATGTCGCCCGCTATGATAATAAGGCCTGATTAAATATACAGAGCTGGAAGTTGTACAGTAGCCGCCCGCTTTACAGCATCATAATATTTAAATTAAACAAAAATTAACACATCATTGTAGTTTAATAAGTATTGATGTTTAATAAGTTCAGTAACGTAGATCATTGAAGATTTATCGGATAACTCGGAAATTCCCTCTGACGAAAGAGGCAAAAGACAAACTTTAGATATAGGACGGTCGTATTCGGAAGTGGCAGTCTTGATTCTGACTGTTCGAATCAGACCATCCTTTCCTGCGTAAGATTTCATAATGCGATTCAATTGCCATTTAGACGGAGGAAAATCATCATGTCTTCTAAGTACCATGGTACCGATTCTAATATTATTATGCGGACTTCTCCACTTACAGCCAACTCAGATATTCGATGAGCATATTGTAAACGACCTCCCAAGCGAAGAACTCCTCAAATATCCAGTAATGGATTTAAAGCCTTCAAGGGCGAATTAGAGGTAATAGATTCTCCTTTGTTTAAATTGTGAATTTTACTTGTGAAAGCGATTTTCTGTGAATAGAGTATCCAAAACAACGATAATTGTTTTATTTCGGAAGTATCGAGTGATAGAGACTGAGGTGATTCATCAGAATGCGATAATTTGAGCCAAGAAGCTGAATCATTGACCATATCTTGTAAAATAACATTTTTCCTCACTACATTGTGCGCAACTTGTGCTTTAAAAGGTTCCGTTTTTTCTAAATCGACTGCTTCAGGAAGTGGAGGTATGGTTTTAGGCTAACTCACGGAATTATGAGAGAACCAAGGTGGTCCTCGCCACCATAAGGGGTGATTAAACACTTTTTCTCGTAACAGACCCCTAGAAGAGCAATCAGCAGGATTATCTGCAGATGGAACATGTTTCCACTTGGCTCCTGGAACCAAATGATGAATTTGAGCGACTCGATTGGAAATAAAAGTTTCCAAGTCATAGGATGTTTACTTAGCCAGGCTAGAACTATAGTTAAATCTGAGTGAAAGTATAATGGGGTATTTTGAAACCCCATAACATTTATAATAAAATTTATTGTCTTTTGCGAGTAACTGAGCACCACATAGCTCTAATCTTGGTATAGTGACTGGTAGAATTAGGACTACTTTTGTCTTAGCAAATAATACGACCACTTGTATCTCGCCACTCTCCTAGAGAATGCGGAGGTATATATTACGGCGGAATAGGTCCTCGCAGAAGCATCAGAAAACCCATGCAATTCATACACTGAGCTAGTTTGTAGATAGCCTGTTTATCTTGGGATTCGATTCTCTTCGAGTCTATCAAGTTGACTATAAAAATTGTTCCAATATTTTGTTAGATCATCAGGAAAAGAACGTGCAGTTTAGCTATTACCGAAAGTATTTTTCTTTTTAAATGTTTTTCGATGTTTGGAGTCTCTACTTGAATTTTAAAATTATCAGAGGAATGATCCCAATGTAATCCTAGAACTTTCAGCTGTATATCCTCCCCGGAAAAAAATCAAAAGCTCTTTCATGATCGCCTTGCGGACAATCAGATTACGACTCACTTTCTTCCTGGACAGTATCAGCGCCGAAGAGAATATCATCAACGTACAGGTTATTTTCTAAAATAGCCTTTGCTTTAGAAAAAACATATCCCTCATCACTAGCCAAGTACGGGGCACAAGCTGTTCCATATGTGACGGTGGTCAATCGCCAGACTTCGAGATTTCCTTCTGGTGAATCCCATAAGACACGCTGGTAATCACAGTCACGTGGATCAACTTTAATCCGTCAGAACATTTTTTCAACGTCGGCTACAAAAACAAATTGCGGCATGAGCCAACGTAAGATGATTCAAACTAAGCCTCTTAATAATTTCGGAACAATATGCAAGTGCAAGTTTAAAGAACAACCATTAGAAGTGAGGCTTGAGGAATTAAAGACTACACGTAAATAAGTAGTAGAACTACTATTTCGAAAGATAGGATGATGAGGTAGGTATACAGTCTGAGAAGAATCCGATTCAGTAAAATCTTTAACCAGTTCCATATGGTGTAATTGCCTATATGCAGACATGAAAGCTGAGTATTTAAATTGAAGTCCAGGATTATTTTTCAAACGGGCTAGATTCTTTTCTAGAATAATTTTGGCTCTACCCAAGGAATTACCGATATCGATGGGAGGACCATTTCGGAAATGTAACCTTATCATATACTGACCGGAGGGCAATCAAGTACAATTATCAAAAAAATGCTCCTCGCAGCGAATTTCATCCTTAGTCAAAGAGGATGAGGAAGAAGTTTCTTCCATCCCCCAGAAACGAGATAAATTATCTTGTAGTTCTGAAGCCGTATAATGACAGGCTGAGATTCATCGACCTATTTCAGATGGTTGAATAGGTCCTGATAATATTCATCCAAAAAGACTATTTTGGGGCTGTTAAGAAACCGAGAATTTCTTGTTTTAATCCAGGTAGTAGACAGGATACAAATCTATCTGCTCCCAAACTAACATCTATTCTATTGGATTTAAAAAAATCGGGATCCGCTAAGCTGAAATTTCTTAATTCCCTTAGATTTGCCTTATCTGGCAATTCAGGAGGAGCGTATGCAGTTAAATTAAACAAGACGAGGGCTTGTAATGGAATAGGAGTTCGCTTAGACTCCTTCGGACATAACCATGCTTGAGCTAGCCTTTTAGTGGTACCGATGAATTCTCCACCTACACCATATACTTATGTATTAATTTTGTGACAAGTGGGTTTTAATATCTTCAAAACTCTTTCAGATAAAAAACGACATTCAGATCCTTGACCCAACAATACTCGAAAACTTTCACATCTACCATTATCTGCTTTAAATTCAAGAACTGGCGTGGCAAGTAAAGTGGTACCTGGAATCCTATTGTAATTATTTAAAGGAAAAATAGATTTATTATTCTGAAGGACATGATTCACCCCTCTTATCATCGCAGGCTGATCATTATTTTCTGTAGTATTTTGATTAGTCAGTCGCTGAGTTTCAGTTGTTAAAGTGAAAAACAGTATTGTGCTTTCGATGACATTTTGCACAAGTGTAGTACATTGTTGAGGTCTATGGCCTGGAGACAAACAATTTAAACAAGAGTGTTTTTGAAACTTAAATTCTCTTCTTTTTTCAGTAGAAAACGTTTTAAATTCTTTGCATCTATAAAGTGAATGATTTTCTCTACAAAATACACATTTAGAAATGGATGATGCATTGTGGCTTTTGAATCCAGATTTACTCTTCTCTTGGGAACTCGAATCGATCTTCGAAACTTTAATAACTTCCAGAACGCGAATACGCTTCTCAAAAAATGTATCTAGATCATTGTAAGTTGGATAATTACTCTCAGCTCCAATCTGCATTTTACATTTCTTCAAGGACGCAATATCCAGTTTCTTAGTACTTAAAAAAACTAATAAGTCACTCCATGAATGGGTTTCGCGCTTCAAGTTTTTAAGAGCCGTCAGAGATACATTTGTAGTATCGCGCAATTTTCTTAAATCTTCTAGTGAGTTGTTGGATACATTAGGCAAATTAATGAATTTTTGTAAATGAGCTGTAATAAGTGCTCTTTTGTTGTCGTATCTTTTCTTTAGCGACTCCCAAGTTATTACAAAATTGGCTTCAGAAATAATAATAATATGTTTTAACAGATTTTCAGCATCACCCTTTAAAGAAGTTTTTAAATAGCGCAATCTAGTGACATTAGATAAAGAATCATTTCAAATAATGAGAGAATCAAATAAATCTCTAAAGTTTTCCCAATCTTTATAATCTCCAGAAAACTCTGGTAAGTTAATCTGAGGAAGTTTAACCGATAAAGAATCATGTTAAAAAATTTGCGATTGATTAAAACTTTCTGACGCAGCAACTTCCGGACTAATTAAATCAAGTTGAATCAAGAAATCACGAGCATTTCAATACATATCCTCGATCAGAAGATCAGTTCCACAGAACTAGTCACAGATTTTATTTGTAGGTGTAAACTTTCACATTTCTACCAACGTTGGTCAAGAAGTTCTATTCTTCCTTTAATAATAGCCTTTTTAATATTGGATTTTCCCAATTTCTTAAAGTTAGTCTCTGTCCTTTGAATAAACTGAGATATCGCATATAACTCAGAAAATAAGTTCTCCATTTTAACAATGTAATATGATAATACTATGATAATACTATAATATGATATGATATAATATGATGAATAATATGATAATACTATCTTTGAATTTTAAATAAATAATATAATTAATTTCGAAGACAATTACAATTTAAGTTAATAAGTGTAAAGCTTACAATTAAAAAAACAAAAAATAGGTTTCGACAATAGAGCTTAGACTTATCTTTATTTTCGTTGAACATTCAATTTGAAGATAACAGCTGGTTGCACCTCGTTTTTGCATTAATGTTAGCTGGTTCTCCTCGTAATAAATATTGGCAAGAGGTTGACAAGTATCTCAGTCAGAAAGAGAGATCAGTGGAACAGGATAACGGATGAATTTGCGTTATCGCATATTTGAAGAAAAGGCTGGCTTCCTTCCAGAGTAATCAAAATTAACTTCTGGCCGATAACGAGTAGAGAAAGTACCGCTTGAAAAGACGGAGAAAAGACATGGACATTTCAAAAAAGAATCATTCGTTGTTTCCAAAGGGTGCGTACACACATGTATAACCACAACATTACACCAACAATGTCCAAGTTTTTGACGTCAATTGACAGTAAAGGATTACCCTTAATGCTTAAAACTTAAAGCTTTCAGTTTAATGAGAAGAAGTGAAGAAATCCAATTTTAAATGTCGTATGTAAGCGACTGAGCACCTCTTTCCAAATTTAACGGTCTCGGCGCCATATTTTAAAATTTTAAGATTCAACTATCTTTTTTCATTTTTAAACACTGTTTTTTGTATCCAGTGAACCATAATAAACCACTACAAATCCGGGCGAGCCCCCAAACATGTGTGTCAGTCTTACTTGATCCTCGTTTTATTAGGAATCAAGATTCTGAAACTATGGGATATGTGAGGATGTATAAGTTCACTAATTTTACACAAATTTTTTTTTGTTAATTGAAAATCAAAAAACATTTTGTTTCTAGCGAAAGTATAATTTTAATTGCCCGACAGAGATGTAACTCGGTGCCCGGTCTCTGACTTACTAACTGAAAAGACTCGTAGAACACACACGCACAAATCGCTGTTTATCAGATATATTCATATATATCTAAATATAGAAACACAAATTCTTTCACTCTCTTAACTTACTCTTAACAGAGATAGATTTTTAATCCAAGCAAAGTGATATATTGGATTATTATCTATCGGAAACGATATTCCATCTTGCTTGAGTTCTGAATTAAAATGAGGATAAGATGTAGTTCGATATGTGTTATCTTTCGCAGGAAGAAGAGCAGCCATTATCGACCACAAAGAGCAATAAACACCATTATTTTTAATATTTACAACAGCTTTCTTATCTTTTATAAATTTTGGTAAATCAATGAAAATTCAAAATTTTAGAATTTATTAAAAAATATTTATTGAAATTTACAATTAAGTTTAAAATTTTAGTCAATAACCAACCAGAATCCGTTTCTTGTAACTCTTTCACTTTTACTGAAACTTGCTGCAATACATTTTCATTGTACCATGCATCAATATCTGTTGATGGTAAGATCTTATCATTTCCAGTAGTAATGAACTTAATATCTTCAACCATTTAACCATTTATTAATGCTTTAAATTTCCGTACAAAGGCAAGTTTACGTTTAAATTTCCATATTTAAAAGAAATATCTTTTATTCATTGAACCATCATTGACTCTACATCCTGCCAGAAATTGTTAAGATCTTTATGCTTTAAGTTAATTGAACCTCCGGAAAGCAGAACCGAACGAGCGCGTGGACTAGTACAGCCTAGTAGGAAAGAGAGGGGATAACGTCACAGAACGAGAGATGCGAGCTCCGAGCGTCAAAATTTTAATACGTTTTTTAAAAATTAACTCGCGATATCTTCAAAACTAATACAGATTTTTTAATGAAATTTGAAAGGGAAACTCTTCTTACCTTACCAAAGCCTTCGGGATCAAAAAAAAAGGAATAAACAGCATATTATTTTTTTTATTATTACACCATTAAGCCGTTTCCCTTTTGGGGTAGGCGTGACTCACTCGGTAGGGAGGGGGGTAGTGTGAGGAAGGGGTTATAAAATTTAAGATTAATCTGGAATTCTCGCGTTATTTATTTAAATAACACGTTCACTCCGCAACACTGCTCCGACCGAGGTTGCTGATCAATCTCTCTAGCAATCACCCCAAGTGAAGATTCTCACAAAGCCGTTATGTGAGGTTCCCCACTTG
>JAAAKG020024178.1:0-20085 GCA_010014905.2 Druon quercuslanigerum | reverse complement strand
TAATAAAGTTTATTTTACAAAAAATAGTAAATAAATTCTGGGACTGAAAAAATTGTTTAGCCTTAAATTTGTATTTTTTGCCAGAAGAGAAAAATTTAGGGGCTTGCATTTTCAAAATTCAAATTTTTCATGGGCACCTTCTTAGACACTCAAGTTTTCACATTGTTAAATTTTACATTTTTTCTCGAGTAAATTGCAAAAATTTAAACTCTTCCATTTTTAATGCTTCAAATGTTCTATTTTTGAATTTTGAAAGCCACTGTTTGTAAATTTATTTATTTTAGGGGCAGATTCTTTCTGCAGTGGATAATACAGTCTACAAGTGAATAACAATCAATTTAAAATTAAAAATAATAATGAAAAAAATAACAAATAAAATAAATAATTTGATAACTTGATGACACAATAAGTTTAAATAAATTAAAATTAATTATTTGACGTATATTTGGCCTTTTAATTAATTATTATTCACTGTACGTTGCATTACCCACTCTTGTAAAGTTTCCCATAAACGCTCAAATTTTTTTAAGGATACGAGTGGCGCTCTAAACTTGCATTTTTTAACCTTTTTTTTTAATTTTAGTTTTCATAGCAGAGGCGACGAACCGGAAAGAGGTTCAAGTGTAATTCCTCTTTTGAGGGATGATGTGCAACTATCCATTGACGAGTATAGAAATAAATTGTATGCTATGATGGATGAAAAGCACAAAAAACATAAAAATATGTAAGTGAAAAAATCTCTTTATTTTTATCTATGACGGTGATCGATGATATTTTTCTAAGTCCCCTATCTGCTCCTTTTGTGAGTAGGTTAAAAGAGAAATTTTCCGACAGGTCAAAATCTAGAATTAGACGACTCTCGGAACACATCAGGAAGGAAACCAGTGTTGGTCAAGGGGACTCAGTTTCGAATAAAAAAAGCTTTTATTCCTCGTGTGATGATTTGCTTAAGCAAAGGAGCAGAAGTGATGGCTACAAGTCTTTAGAAGCTGAAAACGTTGGTAAGAGAAATTTACATTTACTATAAAAAATTCTTTCAAGGGTAACATTCTCGAGAAAAACTCCGTATTTGTAACTGAAAAGTCCGGTCTAGATCCCTGCTGCCAGAATTTTTTTTGCTATTTTTTTTATTGCAATTGATTATTAAATTTATTAAAATCAAGCAAAAATATTAATTTTTAAACATTTTTTATCATATAAAAAAGCGTGCTATGCAATTTTTGGTTTAAAAACTTGACTTATTAGTCTAATTTCAAAATATGAGTATTATAATTATATTAGAAAATGTCTTTTATTTATAAAAATTAATTTTTTTTCTCAGAACTTTTAATTACATGGGTAAGAGATAAACTACACGGTTAAAAATTAATTTTCTGTTTGGTTGAAAATGTATCTGTTTTGTTGAAAATTCATCTTTTTGATTTCAAAGTTTACTATTTGTTTCAAAATTGATGCATTTTGTTAAAAGTTTGTCTTTTTTGTAGAAAATTAAATCTTGTAGGTGGAAATTCGTCTTTTTGCTTAAAATTTTTACTAATTGATTGAAAGTTACAATTACAATTGTTTTTTGTTTTTTTGAAAAATAAAGTCTTTTTGTTGAAGAAGTCACCTATTTGGTAGAAAATGCATCTTTGTCGATAAAAAGTTCAAGTACTTAGTAAAAAATTCCATTATTTTGCTGAAAATTTCATTGTTTTCTTGAAAATTATATTATATTTTATTATATTATACATATACCATTTGGTTGAGGATTCATCTTTGCTGGTTAAAATTTAATTACAATGAAACCTCGGTTTAATGTCTCTCGTTTTAGGCGGTGCCTGTTGAGATTAGCATCATTTATGGTCCCTAGGGCCGACTCGTACAGTGCTGTAAATTTTCCGTTTAACTTCCTCCGTATAATTGAATAGTCCGGCCTCGATACCTGCGGCCGGAATGTTTTGCCAATTTTTTTTGCAATTGATTATTAAATTTATTTAAATAAAGCAAAAGTAATAATATTTAAACATTTTGTAGCATTAAAAAAGTGTGCTATGCAATTTTTTCTTAAAAAACTTGACTTATTAGTCTAATTTCTAAATATGAGTATTATAATTATAATAGAAAATTTCTTTTATTTATAAAACTTCATTTTGTTATTTCCTTTGGAAAATGATTTTTTTCAGAATTTTTAAATACATGGGTAAAAGATAAACTGCAGGTTAAAAATTCATATTTTTGGATTGAAAGTTCAACTTTTTGAAAAATCGTCCTTTTTGCTGGAAATTTCATCATTTTAGTTGAAAATTCAGCTTTTTTATTTAAAAATTTACTATTTGTTTAAAAACGCATGCATTTTGTTGAAAATTTGTCTTTTGTATAGAAAATTAAATCTTGCAGATGAAAATTCGTCTTTTTGGTTAAAATTTTTACTAATTCATTCAAAGTTTAATTATTTGGTTAAAAATTAGTTTATTTCTCTTCGGTAAAAATAACAATTGTTTATGTTTAAAGTATAAAGTTTCTGTTGAAGAAATCGCCTATTTAGTAGAAAATGCATCTTTGTCGGTAAAAAGTTTAAGTATTTAGTTAAAAATTCCATTATTTTGCTAACAATTTCATTGTTTTATTGAAAATTCTGGTGTTTGTTTAAAAGATCATTTCTTTTGAAATTTTTTTGTTGTTGTTTAAAATTCAAATGTTGAAAAAAGTGCGGCAAATTGGTTAAAAATTTCACCGATTTTGATTCAAGTTTAATCTTTTTCATTTCCTGTCCCGACCATTTGGTTGAGGATTCATCTTTGCTGGTTGAAAATTTAATTACAATGAAACCTCGGTTTAATCTCTCTCGTTTTAGTTGGTGCCTGCAGAGATTAGCATGATTAATGGTCCCTAGGGCCGACTCGTGCAGTGCTGTAAAGTTTCTGTTTAATCTCCTTGGTATCGCTCTCGGTTTAACCGGCGCCTCTCGAGTTTAGTACCCCCCGCCACCCCCCAATTGATACAGCACTTTTTACCTGCGCTTGAGAGTTTATGACTCACGATTTACTTGGAACTCTCCCAAGCTGCTGATTAAACCCAGATTTCAGTGTCTTTCGTCAACAATTTATTTTCTTAAAAAGTCTTTTTGGTGGAAAATTCAACTGCTTTATTGAAAGTCCGTCCTTGTGGATTAACAATTCATCTTTGATGCTTTAAATAAATAAATTTGAAATTTTATAATTTTAATTTTAAAGTTTTTTTAAATTACTGTTATAAAATATTAAAATACTGGTTTTTGAATATAAATAGTCGAGGAAAATAAAAAATTGGTTATTGAAAAATCAGGGAAAAGTCAGGGAATTTTTAAAATTAATTTTTTTGGCCTCATTAAATACTATTTAAAACAAAAGGTTGAAAATAGAATAGGCGATCTATTCTCGATCGATCAAAGAGAACAAAAATATTTATTAAATAAAGGCCCTAGTAAAAACAACTTATCACTATAATTTAAAAACATGAACATTATAATAATTTATTTAAAAAAAATTTTATTTCACTCTTATTATACTATTTTTATATCATACAGGTTTATCATGTGAAAATAATAAGAAAAATATAAATGTTTAACTGGATAAAGGTAAAGGTTAAGGTTACCAATTTTATCAAATGGAAAAATGGTTAAAATATTAATTTAGCTTTATTTAAATAAATTGATTAGTTAGTCGCAAAGAAAATTTAAATGTGTAACATCCTTGGAATTTAAAATAAGAAATTGAAATTGCTGATAGTTGAATGGAATACAATATTTATTGAATAGAATTTATTTTAATATTGACATTAATTATCAAATTTTTTCTGAATGAAAATACAGATAATAAATATCGTAAAGAAAATTAAGGATAGATCCACTCTATTGTTAATTTGCTGATATAATCAAGTTTTCTAATTTGTAAACATTTTAACTTTATTCTATCCGATTAGAAATAAATTGAAGTTTGAAAGCATCTAAGTTAAATGAAATTCCGATTCGGAAACAATCAATTATAATTTAAAAGCAATCTTACTTGAAAGAACGCAATTCGTTATAGGTATGGTGTAGAACTATTCCAATGTAAGTTGCTCCTTCAATCAGACTTAATAGCAAAAAATAAAAGGAAGCGTCGAATGTGAATTAGAATTCATAAATTAGGACGTTAATAAAAGAAATTATTATTTGCTAAAAAATTAAAAATTGGAAGCCTTTATTATTAAAAAATATTTAAAAATTCAAGTTGAAATCAAAGGCTGTAAAAATGGGACCATACTGGATTTTGGAATTAGACATGCAGTTTAAATATTTTCATCATTAAATATTTCGATTTAAAAAATTAAAAAATTAAAAAATGTATTTATAATTTTAGTTGCATAAGATTTTTGATTTTTAGTGTTTAATAGTTCTGAAATTCCAAGTACATGAAATGTTTTAATTTTATTTATTGTTAGTAAATTATTTTATTTTTTCAATATGCACTAAAACTAGTGTATTTATTTGATCAATATTTTTACCTATTAAATATTGGAGAATAGATAGTCTATTCTATTTTCAATATTTAAAAAAAAATCCCAGACTTTTACCTGATTTTTCCTGGCCATTAATATTCAAAACCAGGACTTTAAATTTTTATAAGCATAATAAAACAACAAATTGTAATTAAAACTTACATATTTATTTATTTCTACTAGAAATTATGAATTTTTACAGAAATATAGTTAGATTTTTGAAAAAATAATTACATTCTTAACCAAATTAAAGAATTTTCAATCTAAAAAGATGAATTTTCAACCAAAGGGTTGAATTTTTAAAGAATAAAGATTAAACATAAACAGAAACTGTTAAATTTTCAACGAAATAATTGAGTTTTTTTTTAAAACGGTGGAACTTTCAACAGCAAAAAATAAATTTTGAATCATAAAGAATGCATTTTATGTCAAAATAAACTAATTTTCAACCAAATAAGTTGAATTTTCGACCAAAAAATATGACTTAAAAAAATAGTTTTTCAGTACATTAATTAAATTTTTATCTTAATAGTTGGATTTTTAAACAAATTATTGAATTCTCAAATAAAAAAGTTATATTTTTAACCTAACAATTAAATTTTTTTAACACAGTTTAATTTTCAGCAA
The DNA here is from genome assembly GCA_010014905.2 of Druon quercuslanigerum. Classification (NCBI taxonomy): domain Eukaryota; kingdom Metazoa; phylum Arthropoda; class Insecta; order Hymenoptera; family Cynipidae; genus Druon; species Druon quercuslanigerum. The sequence goes on along the minus strand of JAAAKG020024178.1, from coordinate 14,958 downwards.
CAAATTTTTAATCGAAAAAGACAAATTTTCAACGAAACAATTGAATTTTTGACTAAAGTAGATGCCCTTTTAATAAAAAAATTGTATTTTCAAATAAATGAATAATTTTCAACAAAATAGTTGAATATTGAACCAAAAATACGATTGTTCAACCAAGAAGAATAATTTTTGACCAAAAAATAAACGTTTTTAACAAAACACATGACCTTTTTAAACAACTAGTTGAATTATTAATTAAGAAAATCAACTTTCAGTAAAAAATTTATTTAAAAAAAATATAATTCACAAGACAATAGTCAAATTTTCAACAAAGAATATGAGTTTTCAACTGCAATGACAAGTTTTCCGTCCAAGTAGACGGATTTCAACAAATAAAGATTTTTCAGTCATGAAAAAAAAAGTTTATGCACATTGTTGAATATTCATGCTAAAAGATTAGTTTTCTCTGAAAAGGTTTAATTTTTAAACCAAAAATATGAATTTTCGAATAAAGAAATAAATTTTTACCACATTTTTTTCTTTAATTTTTCAACTAAATTTTTTTTTCAAAATTAATTTTCATCCTAAAAAGAAAGAATTTTTAACTCAAATGACGAAACCTTAATAAAAAGGAATAGGTTTTAAACTAAATGATTCAACTTTCAACCAATTAGTTTAATTTTCAATGGAAAAAGGTTAATTTTTAATTAATAATATAATAGGAGTAGATATTTGAACCAAAAAAGAAAAATTGAATTTTAACCCAGAAACAGATGAATTTAATCAAAGAAGACGAGTTTCAAACATACTAATTGAATCCCTTGCTGAAGATTAATTTTCAATTAGATGGTTGTATTTTTTTTTAAGTATAATGACGTTTCTACTAAAACATATAAATTTTTAAACAAAAGTGACAAATTAAAAAAAAAAGAATAGCTAAATTTCCAATAAAAATTTAATTTTGAACAAAACAGGTGAATTTTTAACAAGGGAAATAAATTATTCATACGAATATTATATCAGGGTGGCCGCCAAACTTCATGCTGTATATTCCCTAATTTTTTCCGGACCAATTTTTCATTTTCCTTGATCATTAATATTCAAAAAACAACTTCCTAATCCTGTAATTTTTTAACATACAATCTTTAATAAACAGAATACAATAATACCAAATTAAAATTAATTTTCATAAACATTTGATTATTGTTCACAGTTATTTAATGTACACAACTTTTGCAAGACTTTTTTCAAAATCCTTGACGTCAGAAAAATAAAATCGATTATAAATATATTTTTTATCCATGCTGATAAATTTAGTCATATGATACAAAAGTCTCATCATCAAATTTCTAGCATTTTAATTTAATAATTAAAAACAACTATTTAGCTCATTGTTTTGGAAGCAGGAATGATTTTCATTTGGTTTTAAAACTATTTTGAATACCAACTTACAATAATTTATGAATTAAATTGATATTTTTTCAATATAATTACTATTAACTTATTATTATTAACTTATTTGTCTAATTGGTAAATCATAACGTTAAATTAAAATTTAAACGTGAAAATTTACATTAATTGACTATAGCACTACTGCATAATTTTCTTAGTTTTTGATTAAAATTATTAATATTAGAGGGACATCTTTTTTATAAAAAGTTCATTTCCATTATTTTCGCTTAATAATGACAAAGAAATATTAAGTTAAAATCCTCAAAATTTTTTATTTTGAAGCATTATTTTGTGACAAATTTGAGCAAAACTAGTACGGAAGAGTGGGGTATGGTGCCGGGCTTTGAATGAAATGTTTTATAAAGTATAATTGAAATGTGATTTTGATGTCTCTATTTATTAAAAAGTATACAATTTAATAATCGTTAAAAATAAAAACAAAATAACATTTTGTAAAACAAAATGTTGAGATAAGAAACGAATTGAGGAGAAGCTCTTATTGTTTAAAAATATTTTATTGAAATCCATAATTTTGCTTTATGAAAAGAAAACCTTTGTTAAAAAATTTTTTGACCTAATATTTAGTTTATTTATAGCTAGGAATAAATTTTGCCTAATCATATATTATTTATAATGGGTCTATACTCTGTATTTTGTTTATAATTAAAATTTCAATATAGGAATATAAAATTTCATATTCACTGTTGACTTGAATTAAGATTATATTTTTAATTCAGAAAAATTTTCTTTTCTAAAAAAACACTGACTATATAATTCAGAACATATTAAATTGGGCAAGTAAAGAAGACACATATGCAGGATTGTATGCCTGTGAAAAAAATTAACAATCATAAAATTACAAGATTCACAATATACTGTCTGAGTTTTCTTTTTACATTCCCGAAAATTTTCTGTCTTCGTGACCCGAATATGATGTTGCAAGATTTAATAATTTCAATATATTAAGATATTTTATTTAGTCAATTTTTGGTATCAGACGAAAAAAATACTTCTTTTATTAAACTATAACTTTTTTATACTTCAATTATTTGAAAATGTACTCAAATGCTTAATTTGCATAAAGTTCTTTTTCATCGGTTTCCGTCAAAACTGTATTTTTATAAATACTGTTCCGACAAATAATTTAAAATAGGAATCGAAAGAAGTCATTTTACGTAAAAAATGTACATAAAAACGAAAATTAGCGGGCGTTCTTTAAAATTGACACCGTGCCCCGCACCGGCATAATACCTTTCTCTGGTACTATAACCCACTGAACCCTACTAAAATGAAAATATATTTTATCGCATGAAATTCAAATTCGTAAATCATAATAAATATAATTTTGTCTGATTTAAATTACTTGATGGCGTTACCTAAAATAACAAGATTTTGTGATTCAGTCTTTATTTATGCCTTTTTCCAATACATACTGCTTTTGATTACAGTTCTTTGATACCATGCAAACAATTTAAGAAAACATGAAAAATATTTTATTTGCTTTTTAAAAAAATCGATTTTTTGGTAAATTCAATTGTGAATGGAAAAAATTGCCAAAAATGCTATAAACATGTTTACAAATGCCTTTTTTAGTGTATTAATTAAATTCTAGAAACTCGAAACTTTAAAATCTATAAACTGTTAAATTGATGCTTGATAATTTTTCGATTAGGTATTTTATTGCTAAATTTATGATTGGGTATTAAATATATTACATTCTATTAAATTTATAAATTCTTACTTAACAGCATTTGAGAAATTTATTGATCCTAATAACAAACCTACAATTAGGATATGAATGAAAAGATTATGATAACATTTTCCGTTTAAATGTAATTAAATAGAAAATAGTATTAAAGATAATTTTGGAAACAATAATTTGTTTGCATTATTATTGATTTTCTAGGTTTAAGGTTTTTTTAATACCTACTCTGTAAATTTATAACGGCCAGTGAAAATAAAAATTTTTTTAGTAAAATTCAAGGAATTTCAAAATTTTGATTTTGTAGTAAACCTGAATATATAGAAATTACTAATAAATAAAAATAAAATAATGTGGTGGGAATAAATGTTATGCTGCTCGCCATTTTCATTAAAGTATACAAAATGAAAAGAAGGTAGAGTAAGAGAACGAAATAAATGGAAAAAATTAAGTAGAAAGATAAAGAGCTTTATAAATATGAAGGAAGCTAAAAAGGGAAACGATTTTTGTGAAAAAGAAAATGTAAAAGAGAATGGAGAAAATATTGAAGTATTTACATTGAGGTGTTTGAATATAGGGATCATACAGTCCCTGATTCCCCTTGTTTCTTTCATTTTTCTCCTTTAAATTTTCTTTTGAAGCTTTGAAGCTGCGATTAATTTTTCAAGAATGATCAGCAACTTTCTATGATAATCAAATAAATTATAAGTAGCTCAAGAGAAACTACGAGCCAAAGAAAAATGATAAGAGAAAATTTTCGACAATTCACTCAAAAAATATACAAAATGTAGCATGATTGATTCAGCAGTCTAGCGAAAAAGAGAAAAAAATCTCATTCTTAAATAAGATATTTTTGTTCTTGTAATATTTAACTTAGAAATAAAATTTTATTATATTTTCCGGTCTAAAGAAAGTGGTGTAACGACATGTCTCGAAAATTTTACAATAATTTTTGTTGAAAACCTAATTGTCTTTTAACTACTTGAAGTTCTTGTACATGTATCTTCAGTTTTGTAATTTATACAATTAAGTATAATTCAAATTTTTAATATTTTTTAATATTAATATTCTTTTTAATATTCTCTTTTAAGGGTGTTTTGTGTTAAAACCAAGTTTAAAATTAATTAAACTTTAACTCGATTTATTGATTATTGTCAGAAATTTCAGAAGAGAGAACTAAGCATAATTAGAAATAATAACAAACTAATTAATGTTATAATTATCTATTTTAATGTAGTAATTTTGAACAATATATTATTTTAAATATTATATATATTTTATTTTTGTGATGTTTACTAGGAATGATTATTTTCTTAATGAACTGAAATTTGAAAGTTTTGAAGAAGACTTCAAATGTCTACATTTTTTAGATTTCTAAGATTCAAAATTTTTCAATGATTTCGTTTTTTCCATTGAAGGATTTTTACCGAAACATAACATGTTTAAACAAAATTCATTGGATTTTAGAGATTTATAATTTTTTAAAGGTTTCGTTAGCATTTTATAACAAAAATGGTTACTTTCAAACAAAAAAGATTTTAATTCTAATAATATTTGCAAATTTTATCATTTTTTGGTAACACGTAATACACCCTTTTCACAAAAAATAGGTTTTTTAAAAATAAAAACGAGAAGATTTCGATGAAGACTTAGAATTCTGAACAAATTTTCTGTTGTGTCAATATTTTTTGTCGGAATTATTGGTATTTTAAATAAAAAAGCATTAAATTTCAAATATTATTTACAATTAGAAACAAGAATAGATTATGTTGTTCGAAATCATCCTTACATATATCTCTCAACAAAAATCATTATAATTAAGTCCAATTATATTTGTTTAAAATAATTAACTTTTTAAGCTTAAATAATTTCGGATTCTGTTACTGTGTTTTGTCAAAAATTGCAATTTTTAATAAAAAATCATTAGATTTGAAAGATATATTAAGAATATCAGAGAACACTAAGGGTCGTTATTTTTTTTGTAAAGTCGTAAAATTTATTAGTCTTTTTGAATTCTGATTAGTTGAAACAATTTTTTTTCAAAGTCTTTGAATTATTCTAAAAATGTGTTAAAGTGGACACCGCACGCCCATTAAAAAAGGTTTCGTAGTCTATTAAAACGTTAATTACGTCCTTGACACTTCCCCCTTCCATAATTTCTCTCCCCTCCTTCCCTCCTCCCCTAAATTCCCCTGCTTACCCTGTTCACTATCACGTTCCTCTCTCACAATTTAATCTTCCCTTTCCTCCGTTCCTCAACTTGTACCCCTTCTAATTTCCCCTCATTTGACTGACCGTGATAATAATTCCCCACTATTCTTCTACCGATCGTTTTCCCTACTTCTCCTAAATCCCCCCTTTCCCATACTTACCATATTTCTTCTCACTTTTCCTCTAATTTTTCCCTACTTTCCTTCCCCTAACTTTCCCTGATTTTCTTTTATTTATCTTCCCTTATTTCACATTGCTATCTCTCCCCTCATTTCACCTCATTTTCCCTACTTTTTCTTCTCTAATTTCTAATTACTTTCCCACATCTCGTTTCCTCTCACTCCTTCTAATTTCCTCCCCAAATTGCCTCCAACCGTCCCTACTTCTTCGTTCCTGACTTTCCCTACTTTCTGTTCCTGTATTGCACCTTGCTTCCTCTCCGCTTATTTACCCCCACTTTCCATACTCCACCTTTCTTAATTCCCTCACTATTCCTACTTCTCCTTCCCTCATTCCAACATTTTCCCTTAGAACCCATACTTCCTCTCCTTTCTCAAACGCTATTTTCCCTACTTCTCAAATCCTTACTTGTCCTACTACACCTTCCTTTTTTTTCTCGTATTATTTTCCCTCACTTCTCCTTTCTTCATTGCACCTAAATTCTATCTCTTTTTTTCATTTAGTGGGGGTACCCTCTCCCCTCATTTTACCTCGCTTTACTTGATTTTATCTCATTTCCCCTAATACATCGACCGTTACTACTTCCCCTCCACTCCATCCTCCTCATTTTCTCTATTTCTCCTTCTCTGATTTCCTCTCAGTTTCCTTAATTCCCCTTCTCTCCTGCATTCCTCTGCTTACCTTCTTTACTACTACTTTCCTTACCCACACTTCAACCTTCGGTTTCCGTTCAGTTTCCCAAATTCACTTTTATATACTTCCTCCTTTCTTCACTTACTTAGATAACACTTTTCCACTACTTCCACAGGGAAGTAGTTTTTCCCTATTTTTCCCCTACCTTCCGATGGATAATTTCTCCTATTTCCCCTATTTCTATTCATTTCTTCTCATTCCATTATTTATCATCTCCTTATTTCTCCTACGTACCCTATCTCCTCTCACTACCCTCCCTTAATTTTTTTTTTAAAATTTCATTTTCTTATTCGTTCATTTCCCTTACATCACCTCCCCTTACTTTCCCAATTTCCCTTAATAACACTATCTTCATATCTTATACTTTCCCATCTCATATTTCCCTCAATTTTCTACTTCAAGTTCCTTCATTCCCCCTGCTTACCGTATTACTTCTCACCTTCCCTCATCTATTTTGTCATCCTTCTCTCTCTCTTTTCTTCGTTCTCCTACTTCCTCTCCCTCTATTTCATCTCACTTCCTCTACAACTCCTCCTCTCATTTCACTTCAATGTCCCTTCTTCCCCTATTTTGTTTTAACTGATTTCTATTAATTTTCTCTACTTCTCTACTACTCTCCTCTTGATTTCTTTCCTCCATTTCTCGTAATTTCCCCTCAATTCCGCTTGTTGGTGAAAAGTATGATGCTCGGGGCTACGAAACCATAAGAATGAATAATGAAGATACGTTTTTGTCAAACGACTATTTTTAGCTTTGTTATTTATTTAATACTAAAAAAGCGCCCTTTTTTTAAAGTGAGAACTGTGCTGCCTGCAAGGAAGACGATTGGACCTGCATACTCAAATAGTCTCGGAAGAAGTAACAAGGGGCAGGCGAATATCGATTTGATGATGGGTGATAATAGAGTTTCCAACAAAAATGGTGCGTCTTCTTGTTCTGAAATGGAGTCTTTAAATTCCTAAAAATAAGATAAGTAAATAATTAATTCGCACTTAGGAAGAAACGTAGCTGTGCAATATGCTTACAATCTCTGTGGCAACTTTAAAAATGTACCTCCAGGACACGCAAAAAGCTGTCTTTACCTTAGCCAGCAGCAACCGATGTCCAAATCTCAGAGATCGATACAGTCGGATCAGGTGACGGTTGTACGTAAATTTTTAATATTGTTGAAAAACGCTTTTTTGACCACCTTAAGCGGCGTGAAATATATTAAAAGCACGAGTGTAAATTAATCTTCTCTTTACAGGCCACTTGTCGTATGGGATTTATTTAGGTACTGTAATTTATTAAATCCCAAGGTGTAGTGTGCATGCTTTGCATTTTCTGCACTAGAGTGTTTCTGATCAAATATTATTTTCATTCATTTTTTTATTCATTTTTGTATTTGAGTTTGAGTTTAATCCGAATTTTGTAGCAATTCGCGAGATAAAATTTTACTTTAGAAATGTCCGATCAAATGGACTACGGTGGTGAGCATGTAAAAACATTAAAGCTGAAATAGTTTTTGCGAATTTTGGGGCTTATCAAAGTATTTTAATGATATTTCAAAGATATGAAGAGACATGAAAATATTTTAGAAATTTAAACATATTTACAAAGATTACATGGAAATTTAAAGATTTCAATAAATTTTTAAAAAGATTTTAAAGATTATAAAAGATCTTCTGATACTATGTATTACCAAATTACTTCCACGAATTTTGAAGGATATCAGGAATTTTAATGATATTACAAAGATTTGAAGGGATTTTAAAGAATTTTTAAGGATTTTATGTGATATGAAGGGGTTTTGATGATTTTACGAGATTTCAAAAGCAAAGTATATCTACGGATTTTTTAGGGATTTCTTAAGATTTCGAAATATTTCACAGCATTTTAAGAATCTTAATCAACTTGAAGAGTATTTGGGGGTTTCTACGGATTTTAAAAGATTGCTAAAGATTTTTATGTGATATTAAAGGTTTCAAACTAATTTCAAGAATTTTCACTGTTTCAGAAGGGTTTTAAGGGATTTGAAGATATTTAAAAATAAATCCCGACATTTAAAAGGATTTTAATGGATTTTTAATCTTGTTAATAAATTTTGAAGGGATTTTGAACATTTCGAAGCGATATCTAGGATTTACACAATTTTGAAATGGTTTTAAGAGATTTTAGGAGATTAAAAAATAAATCGTTTTAAGGCTTTCTAAACATTTTAAATGATGTTAAACGATTAAGATAATATTTTAATGATGTCAAAAGATTTAAAGGAATTTAAAAGGATTTCCAAACGTTCCAAAGTATTCTAACAGATTTGGAAAAAATGCACGGGATTTTAACGTTTTTTGAAGGATTTCATCCAGTAACAGAATATTTTCATGAATTTTGAAGAGTAAGAGGGTATTTTAACACAATTCTGAAAATTTAAAGTGATATGAATAGATTTAAAAAGATGTATGGGATTTTTAACGATTTCCAAAGATTTCAAAGGATTTTAAGGGGCTTAGAAGATTTCTGCGATTTTTAACAAATTCCAAAGATTTCAAAGGATTTTAGGGTTTTTTAAAGATATCTATAATTTTTAAATAGGATTTAAAGATATCAAAAGGATCTCCTAAGATTTCAAAATATTTTAAGAAATTTTAAAGATTTAACGAATTTGTAGAGGATCTATGTGATTTCCATGGGGTTTAAAGGATTGCAAAAGATTGCAAAAGATTTTGGTGATATTAAATATTTTTAACTAATTTTAAGAATGTTTACAGTTTCAAAAGGGTTTTAAGGGATTTAAAGATATTTAAACATAAATCCCGACATTTCAAAGGATTTAAATTGATTTTAAATCTTTTAATCAATTTTGAAGGGTTTTTGAACATTTCAAGAGATCTCACGAGGTTTAAAAGATTCGAATTGATATGTAGGATTTACACAGACTTGAAATGGTTTTAAAGGATTTTAGGAAATTTTAAAATAAATCGTTTTAAGGATTTAAAAAAATTTTAAATGTTGTTAAACGATTTTAAAAGAGAGAAGGGTTTATTAATGATTTTTCGAGATTTCGAAGGACTTTAAGAGTTTTCAGAAGATGCCAAAGTATATCGATGGATTTTAGATGATATTTTAAAGATTTTAAAAACTTATAGGAATTTGAATAGCTTCGAAGATTTCAGGGAATTTAAACGATTTCTAAAGATTTCAAAGGATTTTAGGGAGTTTTGAAGATTTCCATAAATTTTAAATGGGATTTGAAGATATCAAAAGGATCTCCTAAGATTTAAAAATATTTTAAGGAATTTCAAAGATTTAACGGATTTGTAGAGGATCTATGTGATTTCCATGGGGTTTAAAGGATTGCAAAAGATTTTGAGCGGATATTATAGACTACTATCGATTTTAAATATTTTTATAGTTTAAAAAGAATTTTAAGAGATTCTAAGAGATTTAAAAATGAGTCCTGGCATTTCAAAAGATTCTAAAGGTTTTTATGTAACACTAAACTATTTACATGATTTTTGAAGGGTATCAGGTTATTTTACCAAAATTTCAAAAATTTTCCTACTTCCATAATTTTCCACCACTTAAATTACTTCTCTTTCGCTCATTACCCTTCACTCCTCTTACTTCCCCTATTCTTATTTCCTATAATTCCTCTTTTCTAATTTTCTACGCTGCTCTACTCCTAGGCCCCCTAATTTCTTCTAATTTACCTCCCCTCACCCCCCGCCTCATTTATCGAAATTACTTCTACTAATTCTCCCTTCATTTTCCTCTACTCTTCCTATATTTCCTCCATTATGTCCCATTAATTCCACTACTTTCCCTTTCCTAATTTCGCTGGCATTTCCCATTACCCCTTTTCTCATTTCCCATAATTCCCCACCTCAAATTTCCTATACTTCCATAATCTTGTGTTTCCTCTCTTTTCCTATTTTACCTACCTTCATCTTTCCTCATTCACCCACACTTCCCTACTTCCTACTTCCTCTGTCACCATTTTCCTTAGCAATTCTCCTTCTTTCACTTGTACTACATCTAGCCTCCTAATTTTTCCTCATTTCCATTACTTTTCCCGCTCCTCGTTTCCCCTACCATTACTTCTCCTCCCCTCATTTCTCTTCACTCGTCCAACTTAATCTCCTCACTTCCCACACTTGCCCTTCACTTCTTCAAAATTATTATTCTCCTACTTCCCCTTACCTAATTTACCTGACTAATTCCCCTTAATTCACTCTTTTATGTCCCATTAATTCCATTACTTTCCCTTTCCTAATTTCGCTGGCATTTCCCATTACCCCTCTTCTCATTTCCCATAATTCCCCACCTCAAATTTGCTATACTTCCATAATCTTGTGTTCCCTCACTTTACCTACTTTACCTACCTTCATTTTTCCTTATTCAGCCACACTTCCCTACTTCCTCCTTCCCCTGCCACCATTTTTCCTTAGCAATTCCCCTCCCTTCACTTGTCTTACATCTACTCTCCTAATTTTTTCTCATTTCCGTTACTTCCCCCGCCTCTCGTTTACACCACTCCCTAGAATTTCCCATCACTACCATTACTTCTCCTCCCTTCATTTCTCTTCACTACTACTTAATCTCCGTTATGCCCCATTATTTCCACTACTTCCCCTTTTCTTATTTCGCCTCTTTTCTCACACTTGCCTTATTTACCCTTATTTCCCTACTTTCCCCTCCGTCATTTACCTGATTAATTCCCTTTCCCTCGTTTCTCCTACGTCACCTTCGTTATATTCCATTACTTTCACTACTTTCCCTACTTTCATTTCGCCCGACTCTCCACACTTGCTCTCCCCTCATTTTCCATAATTCTCCTTCTCTAATTTCCTATGCTTCCACACCCTTATTTTCCTTACTTCTTCAATTTTATCTTGCCTTATTTCTCCTTATTTCCCCTGACTTCCATACTCCCCCTTCCCTCATTTCCCTGATAAATTTCCCTTACTGCACTTTTTCTACTTCTACTTCTCTGACTTTTCCTTATTTCTCTTACTTCTGCGCACCTCGTTTGCCATCATTTCCCCTAATCCCCAGAATTTCCTATCAATTTCGTTACTTCTCCTTCCCTCATTACCCTTCACTGGTTTTGCGTAATTTCTGTTATGTCCTGTTACTTCTGCTACTTCCTTTTTTTTTATTTTGCCTAACTTTTCACACTTACCCTCCCCTCATTTCCCATAATTCTCCTTCTCTAATTTCCTATGCTTCCTCGCCTTTATTTGCCTTAATTCTTCAATTTTACCATGCCAAATTTCCCCCAATTTCTTCTCACTTCCATACTTCCCCTTCCCTCATTTCCAAAATCTATTCCCCTTCCTTCACTTATCCCACTACTCTCCTGACATTTCCTTATTTCGCCTACTTCTCCGCCCCTCGTTTCTCCTCATTTACCTCACTCCCCATGATTTCCAATCACATCCACTACTTCTCCCCTACTCTCCATTATGTCCCATTACTTCCCACTTTTTCTTATTTCGCCTGACTTTCCACACTTTCGCCCCCCCCCCATTTCCAAAATCTATTCCCCTTCCCTTCATTTACCCTACTCCCCATATTTTCCAATCACATTTACTACTTCTCCCCTAATCTCTCTTCACACATCCTACTTCACCTGAATTCCCCTACTTTTCCTCCCTTCGTTTTTCATGCTTCTTTTCTCATTTCCTATACTTACCCACCCTTATTTTTTCTCACTTCTCATACATTACCTCCCCCTATTTTATCTTATTTCCACTTCCCTTTCAGAATTCTCTTTCACTTAACCTCATTTCCTTTAAAAAAAACATGCGACGGACAGATAACTGACCGAAACTATGAGCGTTTCAGCCACTGTCTACGAAACCCTGAAAAGAAATGTTTTAAAATATGATGTGCATAATAGTATAAAAATTAATTTCAACAGTCAAAATAGGTGTTAATTAGAATACTAACAAAAAATGATTGCAAATTTAAAAATAGTATTTAAATATTTTACGTCCTACAGTTTTCCTTTTGAATTGATTAACAATCTATCATTTCATTTTATTTTGTGCATGAACGTATTTCAAATATCTGCGATTTTCCATAGCCAACAAATCAAAGCCAAAAAATCTAGTCTTCGACAAATATTGCTACGATTCTTTTCGATAGAGCATAACACAAATTCAAAACTTCGATTTCAGTACACTCTTCCCAAGAAATCCAATATTGGGACAAGTCAACCAAAACCACGGAGAGGAGTAAAGTCCCAAATTCAGCACAGGGTTCCACAGAATATTGCAACCATAAACAACAATTACAGCAGAGTTGTTTTGCCAAAACGACCTAATCAAGAAAGTCCACGATGTCAGGCAAAATATCACACAAAAATGCCAAACAGCGTCACAAAACATTTTGTTTCAACACCCAACTGTGGCGATTCTTCCCCAATAAATCACAATTCTACCTCTCAGAATCAAGTCATTCAAAGATATTTAAATCAAAGCTTGCCAGTGCAAATCCAGAGAGATCGAGGGACATCCTTCCAGTTTAAAAATTCCAACTATAGTCAGGTTTACCATCCTGGTTCGGAAAATCGATTCAGAAGTGCAGTAACTCGTAGCCAGAATCAAAAAAATAATCTGAGGCATTCCGTTATTCAAAAGCCATCAACAGCCACACAATGTTCCTTACGGTCCTTGAATAGTTACAGTCAAAATCACGGCGTTATTACTGCGTCGGCATATAAGGATCTTAGGAACGGAAATATCAGATGGTAGTATCAAATTTGTCTTTTCAGGAAACGCCCGGTTCATATTTTCCAAAGAGGAAGATTACACAAAAATAAATTTGCTACATTTATTTCCAAATTGGATTGTTATAGAAAATATGGGCACTAATTTTCTTTTTAGAAGACAGATTTAATTTTAGGATCACTTCATTTTGACACTCTGGGTCAATCTCTGAGCTTGGACTTTTCCTAAAAAGGCGAGATGGAGTAGTAGAGAATTTTCATATGTAAATTTCACGTCATTTACACACATTCAAAATTTATCATTCACTTCATACATCTCCTTGACTGATATAAGAGTGGGTTGGATTTTTAAAAAGATTTTTCCTGCAAAGTATAAAATATACATTTCTAGTCCTTTATATTAAGTGAATAATTCAATCCTATCACTATAATGTACAGTTCGATGATCGTGTGATTTAACCGGTTTGAGAGTAACACTCGCTTTCTATTTGTGATTGGCAAAATAAAGATTTTTCCAATCATGAAAATGGGTTACCTTTTTGTAAGATTTTTCTGCCTCACTTATAGGCTTATTTACACTGGTCTACGCGAGGTGGATGTACAAATTTTATTGTAATATATTTGTAATCGCTATCGACGTTTTGTGAGACGTCAATTTGTATACTATATACGATATAAAATTTTAATAAACAAAGAAGAAAATCCAAATTTATTCTGACTTAATTTTCCTTTCCTAATTCAGGGTTACTGCAGATCAGGGAATTCCAGAAAGTCAGACAAAATAAGGTCAGGGAATGTTAGGGAAAACTTGACTGTGCCAGGGAATTTTCAATAAACTGAAGTTGAAGCTAACTTTATTATTTTGTTGAAAATCCAAAAATTTTGTTAAAAACTAAATCTATTTTTTGAAATATTTGTCTTTTGGTTGGCTATTATTCTGTTTTAGTTAAAATTTCAACTAGTTTGTTGAACATTTATCCTTGTGTAGTTGAATTCAACTATTTTTGGTTTAAAAATACATTCATTTTTTATTAAAATATTAATTAATATATATTTCTTTAAGAATTCATCTTTTCTGGTCAAAAATTCAACTATCATGTTGAAAATTATTATAATTCTAACAAGATTTGCAATTTTTAACCGTGTCTGATAATACATAATACACTTTGTTCACAAAAAATCGATCGTTGTTAAAATAAAATCGTGTAAATTTTGAACAAGATCAACAATTCTGAACACTGGTCTCTTATATTAGTATTTATCGAGGAAATTATTGTTATTTTTAATAAGAAATTATTAGATTACATATCAGGTTTATAATTTTCAATAATTTTAGGTCATGTTGATGGGTTTCGCCCATAAAGCAATTTTTAAACAAAATTCCTTAGATTTACACTAGCGTTGGAAATTATGAGATTATTATGAGAAAAATCACTGCTGACTTTGAACCACGATAACTCAGCGAAAAAATGATAGGGCATTTAAAAAAAAACAGTTGGAAAGCCTATAAAATTCCACTTCTAGTAATGTTAAATAGACTTTTTTTGATCTGCTAAAGAGAATACAGCACGTGAATAGTTTAAAAAAATTCTAGATTTTCAAAAATTTAGTATCTCGAATTCAACTTTTAGCATGACCTAGGAAAATTTCTGCAAAAATTTGAAAATTATACGGCATAGAGCCTGAAATTTTATCTTTAATTGAAGCCAAAGAAACTTTAAAAATCTTTATCAGTTCCCGAGAAACGATTAAAAATGTTCAATCATATCTGAGTTGATAATAAACTGCTTATAAGAAATTTAAAATATTATTTTCATTACACCTATGCACTGTTTTGTATTTAATTTATTTTGAAAATTCCATTATTATTCACTTTTAATATTTTGGAGTGTTTTTCATATGAATAACACAGCACCAAAAAAAAGTGGTCTGTCCCAGAAGCGAGAACAGTATACCCTTATGTTTTTGGGGTCGCTGAAACCGAATATGACTTCAGAATTGCTTTATCAGGTCAGGATTTTTTTCTACC
>JAAAKG020024167.1:0-20085 GCA_010014905.2 Druon quercuslanigerum | reverse complement strand
TCTCGACATAAGAAGTTTTGGAGTTCTCTAATAAGTTCTCTTAAATAAACTTTTGTCATTTTGGATCATTTTATATCTATCATTTAAGAATGTGTTGTTCATTAGAATTAGATTATTAGATTTTTTTTAATTTTTAATAATTTCGTAGTTATATTTTAAAGTTGAGTCTAAAAACTAATATTCTCCTTGATTCCAGGAACGAATCCAGTACAGGAAGCGAATAATCCATAGTCGAATTGAATAATACGGCCCAAAAATTCCTACTCTTTCAAAACAAAAGGAACACTCGAAAATGTATAAAATATCAAAACAAGAGTTTCTGGGCAGTATAACATTGGAACTTAGACCTCGGCTTCGTTCCTGTATCGTCTTTATTTTCATAGGCAAAAAAGATCCCTCATCAATTGGAGTAAAATTAAGAGAAAACAGTATAACGATAACTATTGAGCGAACTTCAAAAAGTTTGATTTTACCATCCGTTAAGCTACTGCCGACTTCCTTATCTTCTTTACGTATCTCCAACAAATGGATCTCCTTCCGTGTGCACACCAATCCAGACGCGGTCTTTGGAACTTTCAGAACGGAAGTTATTAGCGAAATTTCTCGCAGCATTGAAACCGAAAATGCGGGTAAACTCGATCTACCTGAAATTGGATCCGAATGCTCTTTACGTTGCAAATGTTGCGAGAATGTTATAACAAATATCATAAATTGCAATAGAGTTTTGCCTTTGCCAGATCGAGATTGTGATCCGGGTGAATGGTTTTGTTGCACCAACTCAAAAGTTGATTTTGCAAAACTTCTGAGGCCTCAAGAAACGGATTATTTTTATGGTCCTTCATTCTGTGTATTACACAATAACCTTCTGAAGAATTTTAAGGAGAAGAGTAATACGATTTTGTGTAAAAGATGTTTCACCATTCTGGGATTGAAAGAAGATATTGATTCAGTTAGAATCTGGAATTGTTGCGTTGAGCGGAAAGTAGGAGAGGGAGAATTCAAAAGCAGGAATCGCTCCCCACTCGATG
This sequence comes from Druon quercuslanigerum, assembly GCA_010014905.2. Taxonomy (NCBI): domain Eukaryota; kingdom Metazoa; phylum Arthropoda; class Insecta; order Hymenoptera; family Cynipidae; genus Druon; species Druon quercuslanigerum. The sequence goes on along the minus strand of JAAAKG020024167.1, from coordinate 19,057 downwards.
AATTTATATTAACTATTAAAGACTGCAGTGATGTTATGGGAGAGGAAATTCTTCTGGAAGCTTTAGAGGGAAATACGACTCATTATATTTTGATGAAGCCTATGGAATGGCAATTGGATTTGCTCACGGAATCGAATTCGAAGTGGGAAGGCGATTTGATTCGATTGCAAAAAGCTCGGGTCATTAAAGTTTTCTACACCTATGGAGTAAACAAGAAGTCTGTTAAAAATGACTATGTGCACTCGAAATATTATTTTATTGCTTTACCGCTTATGTTAGCTGGAATAGAACATCTTATTGCCTCCACGAAGAGATTTCCTCCTGCGTACAGAACCGTAACGCAATATTGTGTTGGGTATGTAAACGTGCAAAGTTCCTTGATTGACAAGATTTAATGTCAGAATTAAAAAGTTAAAATTGTGAAAATTTTATAAGATTTTCAGCTAGAGGTTTATTTCTTATAAAGTTGGCCGTAGTAAATGTACAGAGATCATACGACTTCGTATAGATGAATATTTGATATTAAATCAATTTATACTTTTATAGTACCTTTCTTGTGGTTTTTGTATAAATTTCCCATCGTTGATGACCGTAGTTTTGTTATATATCCACCGCCCTAAAAATTCACGTAGAACAAAATTATCTCAAAACAGGGAAAATATAGTGACTTTGTGAAAATAGGGCGATACATTCTCTTAAATAAAATTAATGTAAGTACCATATTGAATTCAACATGAAAAACTTTTTAACTTCGTAAGATTTCAATTCGAAATATATTGAGTTTTCAATCGTAAAAGATGTTTTACTGAAAGAGATGAATTTTCAACCAAAAAATACGATTTTGTTCGAAGGCAGTTGAATTTTCAACAAAAAAGTTCATTTTCAACAAAGAAAGATGATTTTTCGACTATAAAGATAAATTTGCAATGCAAAGGAGCGATTTTTCAACAAAACAATTGAATTTTCGGCGAAAAAATATAATTTGACCTAAATTTCAACTTAAAAGACGTTTTTTTAAAGAAAATAATTTAATTTTTAAAACAAAGTTGGCTTTTAACAAAAAAAGTTAATTTTAAACCAAGAAAGATGAATTTTGTACGAAAAGGCAATTTTTCTACGAGACGAATTTAAAAAAAAATGAATTTTCATGAAAATACTTCAATCCTCAACCAAACGGATATAGTGTCAAGCAAAAAAGTTTAATTTTAAACCATATTTTAAATAAAAAAGATATTTTTAGAACTAAAAATAGAATCTACAAATTTTCAGTTCAAAATATAATTTTAAACAAACAAAAAAACGAATTTTTAACTGATGCAACAAAACAAAAACGAAACGAATTTTAAACCAAATAATTGAATCCGTAATCAAAAAGATGAATTTTCAACAAACAAAATTATCTTTTTAACCAAAAAGACAAATTTGGAACAAATTGCATTATATCTCTACCAGATAGTTTACTCTAAATTTATATAAATATAAAGAATAAATTTCTAACTCAAAATTGAATAGTTAAATTTTTAGGTGAAAAAATTAATTTTGAACAAGAAAAAATAGTTTTCAATAAAAAAAGTTGAATTTTCAACCCAGAGGTGAATCTTAAAAAATTGAATTTTCAAAACGGTGTTTCAACTTTGAACAGTTTGAACCAAGTAGTTCAATTTCTAACAAAAAGATTGAATTTTTAACCAGTTACATTTTTAACAAAAAAGACGAATTTTAATCAAAATACGTATTTTTCAAACAAAAATTTCAAGAATTAAATAAAAAGCAGTTGAATTTTTAACACAAATATTGGATTTTTCAACAAAAAATATCATTTTTAACCAAAAACATGAATTTTCAAACAAAAAGAGTTATTTTTCAACCAGAGTTTCATTGTCTAAAAAATCGTTAAATTTTCAAACCAAAAAGGTGAAATTTCTATAAAATACATAATTTGAAAGAAAATTTTTTCTTTTTTAATCCAAATTATCTAAAAAAAAGTTCATTTTTAACAAAAGAAGAATTTTCTACAAAATATTTTAACCAATAGATTTGAATTCGAAATAAAGATAGTCCATTTCAACTAAAAAAGACAAAACGCTACAGAAAATAGTTAAATCTTTAATCAAAAGACGTTAATTAACATTCAAAAATGATGAATTTTCAACAAAGAAAAATAATTTTCTACAAAAAAGATAAATTTTTTAACCAAATAGTTGAATTTTCATCTAGAAAAGATTAAATTTCAACGAAAAATAGAACAGATATATTTTTAGTTAAAAATAATAATTCCCAACCAAAAGAAAATGCATTTTCAATCAAAGAGAATAATTTTCAATATATATATATTATGAATCTTCAGGGAAAAGATTCAACATTCAACCAAAAAGATGATTTTTTAACTAAAAAGATTAATTTTATAAAAATTGAATACTTACAAATTCAACTAAAGAGGTGAATCGATATCCATAAAATACATTTTTAAAGTAGTTCAAATTTGAACCAAGTGGTTGCATTTTTTATTATTTTTTTAATATGATAAACGAGATGAATTCCGAAATAAAAATATAATAGTAGACTTTTCGAACATAAATAGTTGAATTTTTTTTTGGGTTCTATTTATTCAGATCGCATTTAAGCGCAAGAACAAGAAAAGTGGAAAAGGGGGAAGTTTCTTGAAAACAGAAGAAAAAATAATTCTTAAAACAAAAAGGAGAGTAGGGGAAAGATTGTAAAGTCTGAAATATGATTCCTTCCTTCAAACCCTTTCCCTTTAAACTGGTAACGTATTGAAATTGGTTGTATATTTAAAATTGTTGTAATAAAATTAATTCAACCTAAAATTGAAGAAATCCAAGCTATAAGCAATAAGGATCTAAAGTAAAATTCCGAAATCGTTTATTTTAAAAAACAATTTATTCAGAAAAAGATAATAACAGCTTTCTTTATACCATTCATCATGCAATAATTCTATGCAGTTTAACTTTACTTAGAATTTAAGGCTAATTTCCTAAAGGTAACGTAAGGTTTCCTTCGAATCTACTTTTTCACAAAAAGTACAGGTACCTACATTTACATTTTTCAACAATGTCCTCAATTATTCTGTACAGGTTCTACACTTTAATTATATGTGCCGAGTACTTCTCCAAGTATCATTATTCCAAGAGACACGATTTTGAAAGTCAGATAAAATAAAATAAAACATTTAATTTTTTTCCTTTTTTAAAACTTAAACAATTTAAAGCAATTTAAGAAGTAGGTCTTTCCGGAATCCTTATTACAAATGCACGTCTAATTTTAAACAAATTAATCAATTACTTTTTCCGATATATTTTCGATGTTTTGCGCATCTTAAGTTATTGATAGATTTTTGTCAACGTCAAATATTTTTCTCTGACTTTGGCAGTTCTACAAATTTAAATTCTGACACATGCAGCATATGCTATTAAATAAAAATATACCATCCATACTTGCTTATCTAAATTTACAACATTTTTAAAGTACTACGCCTTTCTAAACGATATACGGTTGGCAGGCTTAAGATTATTTCTTTTATTTTCAGGTTCAGTTATCAAAGGCCACTTATATACGTGCACTCTTAAGCCCTGTACAGACTAATTCTTCAACAAGCTCAATTTCTGTTCTTCATCAGACTCAACTCTAGAATGTTTTATTGTATTTGAATTGGGAGTAAAAAAGGTCACCCACTCATTAATTATTTCACATACTCAAAATATTATCTCTTTCAAAAATTAAAAGAATCTAGAAATCCAACTCGGCACCACTCTCTTTTTTTCTAAAATCATTGTACAATTTGAACATTTTCTATTTAGGGATTAAACTTTTGTGTTAACTCTCTATCGCTTCTACTTTGCAGAGAATATCAAGAGTTCGAAGCATTACTATCAATTGATTAAAAATTAAGAGAAGAAAGCAATTTGAATTAAATACTAAAATATAAAAACTATGAAACTATAATAACCCATATTATTTACAGGATATTTTCAGAAGAAAATCTAAAACTAAAATCTGTATTTAGAATTAGTCTTGTGTAACTAAAATTTGTTTTTATCACTAAAATATAAAGTGACTTTCATACTAAAATCTCAATTGGCACCAAGTTCTCGACATTTCATTAAACAATTCGGGAATTTTTGATATATTAAAAACTTACCCTGTCACTTTTATAAATATCAACTACTGCTACGTAAATAATTTCACAGAAAATTTAAATTCCTAGCAAAAATAATAAGTAGTAATTGAACTGTAGGTGAGATGACTATTTAATATGATTTTTTTAAACCGCAAACGCTCTTATATTTATTACATTAATGTAATGTAACAAACGATGCATCTACTTTCTACTGGAATACTTGTTTTTACATTTTAACATTCTAATCTAAAGTTTGTACATAAACTCGTAGTTAGTTTAAATTTCACGCTTATGCAATTCATTACGTATAAAAATGTAATAAATTTAAAAATCGCTGGAACGACATAAGTATTTTCAATTAAATGTGATTCGAATGTGAAATCGGATTCGAATCGATCTTCATCTTTAAATTGAAATAAAAATCCAAATTAGTACGTGGAAGTATGGAGGATTATCAGAAAGTTTTTTTTTGTGCTACAAGAAACATCCGTAGAGTACGTATTATGATAAAAAGAATTTAGTTTTTGTAAAAATTTAAATTAATATTAACCCTCGCAGTATATATCAATTTATTATTCACTAGTCTCATAATTTTTTTTAGTTAGCACAATATTTTTTTTGGGAGTTACCAATATTCAAATTAGTGCTTGGAATCTTTTTCATTAAGGGTTAATAATAATTAATTAAAGATATATGTAGATTTTCAAACGCAATTGTGTTAACAATTATCTAATATGTACAGGCTTACAGAGTCACGTACGAAGAAATGGAATTAGGCTCGTTTTTATTATTACTGCGGGAATGATGAATTACAATCGACTTCATCATTATCTGTTCATGAACTCGTCACTGTCGTTTCGTCTGTTTTGGCTACCAATCTATCTGCAAGAGGTTTTACGTAAGCCCATCCGCCCTCTTTGGTTTCTTTGAATAGCTGTTAAAAAATAATCAGACTTTACTTATTTGAATTTTTGCCGGAATCATAAAAGAAATCAAGAAAGGAACGATTTTTTTACATTCATAGAAGAATTTTGGTATAAAAGCTATTTGACATTTTTTTCGAATTTTTCCAAACAATTTTTTTAAAATCCTGCCAAATTGAAAACAAAAATTTCCTTAAAATCTTCCACATTCGTTTTTGATAATTTTCTAACTCTTTTTAAATATTCGCTTAAAATTAATTTTTCAAAAAAAATCATTTTCAATTTTTCAAGGAAATGTGTTTTATTTTTCTGAAGCCTTTCAAAATTTTAAATAATTTTCTAAATTTCTTTGTTTGAGATTTGCCGAAATCTATATTTTGTTTTAAATTATGCCGTGGGCTAGTTTGCACCAAAATTTTGGTACGAATAGCAAGATTTTGTCAGAACACGTAGACACTTCGTTTAAATTATTTGAAATCATTTCAAATTTTTAAATAATTTTGAATTTTTTGAAAACTTCTAAATTTAATTTTGTTTAATAGAACAATTAACATTATGACGTTCAAACTTTAGTTTTTTGTTTAGTTTTGAATATTTAATTTATACTTATTGATTTTAAATGAACAGTCAGATATTTTTAAATATTAAGTAATTGTTCTTTTTTAAGAATTAAGAATTAATTAAGAAATCTTTTTTACAAATTGAATGGTTAAAAAATGCAATATTTTAGACTGAAATAATATTTGAAATTTAATAAAATCATTTAAATACAAATATATTATTTTGAAGTTATTTAAAATTGAAAATAGTGTAGAAAGTTTCAACCAAACGTTTACATTTGTTTACCTAATAAGACTTGCTAATAAAATCAGTTTAGTTTTTAACTTTAAAATCTGGAAATTCTAAAATTGTGAACTGATTCCAAATTGTTTTGTAAGATCAATTATTATTCACTTTTTTAATTCCTAAAGTAAATTCAATTTCAAATTTCATGAATTAATTTTATATTCACAGGTGATCTACTAAAAATGTTTCTGATTTTCAAATTCTTTAAATTAAAATCTACACTTAAAAAATTAAAAATCTAAAACGGCAAATTTTTAGAGTGAAAGATTTTTTAATTACGCCCTCTAAATTGAATGATATCATAATTGAAAAAGATCACAATTTAACTCATTATTAAAAAAACGGTTTTTTCACTTTTCTTTTTAAACATTTGTTAAAAGTGCAAATAATTTAACATTTTTACAATTTTAATTTATAGTCTTTTAAGATGAAGCGTTAGTAAAAAAATAAAAGGTAAAAATCATAGAAATTGAACAATTTAAAATTAAGATGCTAAAAATTGTATAATTTATATTTCAAATTAAGAACGATAATAATACCAATACATCTGGAGATTTTCTGTTTGGAAGGCTCTCAATTTGAATTTTTTGTTGTTTAATTTGAAATTGCACAATATTCAATGTTTAATGTAAAATTAAGGAATTTTTAGTATGCTAAAACATTCTATTTATCATTTATTTTTCACTTTGAATTCTCCAACTTGGAAGATGACTTTTTAACACTACATATTTAAATTTGTGTCATTATGAAGACTTCGTTCAACATTTTAAGAATGGTCACTTTGTTTAGACATTAGATAATGCAATTGAACAGCAGTTTGATTGATATAAATGTTTAAATTTTAAGGCGTATGAATTTAAACTCATTTGATTATGAAATCATAAAAATTTAAAAGCAATAAAATTCTAAAAGTTATTGGCAGATTTTCAATTTAAACGCATCTATATTTGTTAAGCGAATAAGACATTCATTAAATGTGTTTTTCAAAGGTTTTCCATTTTTTTAAAAATAATGTTCAAAACACTGCTTCAGTACTAAAGATAAAAAATATCTATTACGAAGTCGATTTTAAAATTATCGTTTTTTCTTAATTGTTTATTTAACGCAAAGTGTAGCAAAAAGGGAAATTTCGCAGATTTTATCTTTTTCTCGAAAAAATAAACAAATAAATTCTCTATTTTTAATATTTAATGCAGATATACATAGAGAACATGAATAATTCATTTAAGGTTAAAGTTAATTTGTATAAACGATTGGCATAAACAAATTATCCACTACGTCAACAAATATTATTTATAGTAACAATTTTAAGCACAAATATTTAATTTCGCTATTTTACTTAAACATATATTGCATCTCAGCAATTCTAGATAAAAAAAACTTTTTTTTCCACAGAAAAACAATTTATACTATATTAATTTCATTTTTTTATACTAATTTATGATTAATAATTAAATTATCGATTATTTATACCAATTTTTCACGCAAATTAACTTCAACATTAAATACAATATTTATGTTCTCCAAGTGTTTTTTCATTAAATATGATATTTATATCGTGTTCATTCTTTGTTGTTGAGAAAACTTATTGAATCTGCAAAAATTGCCATTTTTGTCACACTTTGTGTTAAACAAAAAATGATTATAAAAAATAATAATTTGATGGTAGTCCCACTATGTGCGCTGGATTTTAAGCAAATAAAAAATTTTATCCCTTGAAAAATAATGTGGACAGAACATGATAATGTAAAAAAAAATAATTTTTAAGGTTTTTGGTTACTGACCTTCGTTTGCCACGCGATGTTTGCTTCCTTGCGAATTCGTGCTTCGTCGCGTTGTTTTTGTTCGATGCTATATTTAGCAGCCGTTGCTTTATCCATATCATTAATCCTTAAACCCATAGTCACTTCTCTCCAAACTTTACGGGACTCACCATCTTCCTGTTCGCACATAGGCTTCACCAACTTCTTTTCTATCTTCAAATCTCGGACGTCCGCAAATATTTCTGTTCTCTAGATTCAAGAGACAGATCAAGATCAAATTAAATTTGTAAAAATTTCATCCTCACTCGTTTCTTTAATACAGGGCTCGGATCGTGCGTCTTTTTCGACTATTTTTAAAAATTGCACGTTACCTACTTTTTTCCGTTCTTTCTTTTTCAGAAGTTCGCTACTTAGATTCAATTTTAATCACAATGAAACTTTTAAAATAAAATTCAAAACTAGATGAAATTGTTACATTTCAATGGAGAACATTAAAAAGTACCTCATTTTTCATTCAAAATTTCTACTTGGAAGATTTTTAATTAATAGAGTTTATAATTAAAGCATTTCTCAATAAGTGAAGTCGTATTCGAAATTTTTAATTTTTTTCCAAATTGCAATCCTTAAAAGTTGGAATGTTCCCTTCACCCCTCCCCTTTTTAAAAAACGAATCCTCTTTTTCGCTTTTTTCTTTTTTGTTTTTTTTTTGTTTTTGGTAAAAAAATTCGACTAATTGCTGCAAAATTTAATCATAACGTATTGTTGAATATGGATTGAAAATTCTTCTTTTGTTGTTTAAAATTCATCTTTCTTGGTTCAAAATAAAAAATGTTGTTAATAATTTAACTACATTTAAAAAAAATTATATTTTTGGCATGATAATTCAACTACTTAGTTTAAAATTCATCTATGTGGTATAAAATTCGTCTCTTTTTATTTAAAGTATTTTATATAAAAGCATATAAAACTCTCTGGATGTACAATTCAACGGTTTTGTTCAAATTTTTTTTTAAGTTTAACCTTTTGTTTAAAAATTCATCTTTGGTGGTTCAAATTGATCTATTTGTTAAAACATTTAACTTCTCAGGTTGATAATTCAACTGTTTAAAAAAAATTGGCCTTTTTGGCTTGAGAAATTGAACTATTGTTTAAAAATGTTGAAAATGGGATTTGGTTGAAGTTTAATCTCTTTTATTAAAGAAATCGACCATCTGGTTGAAAATTCATCTTTGGAGGTTTAAAATTCAATTATTTTGTTCAAAATTCATTTTTTTTGTCGATAACTCAACTGTTTTATAAAAAATTGGTCTTTTTGGCAGGAACAATTTAACTATTTGGTTGAAAATGGGATTTGGTTCAAGATGAATCCCTTTTATTAAAAAATTCGAACATTTGGTTGGAAATTCATCTTTTTATGTGTAAAATTCAATGTATTTGGTTAATAAGTCATCTTTTTTGGTCGAAAACTCAACTATTTCATAAAAATTGGTCTTTTTAACTGGAACAACTCAACTATTTTCTTTAAAAATGGGTTTTGGTTGAAGTTTAATCTCTTTTATTTGAAAATTCGAGCATTTAGTTAAAAATGAATCTTATAGGTGTAAAATTCAATTATTTTTTAAAAATTCATTTTTTTTTTATCGAAAATTCAACTGATTTCTCAAAAAATTGGTCTTTTCGGCCTGAAAATGCAACTATTTGGTTAAAAATGGTTTTTGGTTAAAGATCAATTTCTTTTAATTGAAAATTCGACCATTTGGTTAAAAGTTCATCTTTGCAGGTGTAAAATACAATTTATTTGGTTAAAAATCCATCTTTCTTGGTCGAAAACTCAACTGTTTTATAAAAAATTGGTCTTTTTGGCGGGGAAAACTAAACTATTTTGTTTAAAAATAGGGTTTTCTTGAAGTTTAATCTTTTTTATTTGAAAACTCGACAATTGAGTTGAAAATTCATCTTCATAGGTGTAAAATTAAATTATTTTGTTCAGAACTCATCTTTTTAATAGAAAAATCAACTTTTTTTATAAATAATTGTTATTTTTTGCATGAGAGTTTAACTATTTGGTTGAAGATTTATCTCTTTTATATAAAAATGCGACCATTTAGTTAAAAACTTCTCTTTTTAGGTTTAAAATTCAATTATTTTGTTCATTATTCATCCTTTTAGGTCGAAAACTTAAATGTTTTATGAAAAACTGTTTTTTATGGCAGGAACAATTTAACTATTTGATTTAAAAATGGATTTTTGGTTGAAGTTTAATCTCTTTTATTTGAAAACTTATCTTTATAGGTATAAAATTCAATTATTTTGTTCAAAACTCATATTTTTTATCGAAAACTTAACTGTTTTATAAAAAAACTGGTCTTTTTGGCTTGAAAACTCAACTATTTGGTTAAAGCGGTTTTTCGTTGAAGATCAACCTCTTTTATTTGAAAATTTGGCCATTTGGTTCAAAATGCACCTTTGTAGGTGTTTTAAAATTCAACTATTTTGTAAAAAGTCATCTTTTTTGGTCGAAAATTATAGTATTTTGTCGAACATTCGTCGTTTTGGATAGTTCAAAATTCGTCTTTGGGTAGAAAATTGGTCTCTTTTAGATAAAAATCCAACTATTACGTTGAAAATTTAGTCACCCCATTTCCACTCTTTCAAAAGTATTTTGGCTGTGAGGTATGAATTATTAAAAAATAAATAATTTCATATTCAAATTATACAGTCTCTAATTTAAAGCCTTCATTGTTGAATAATCATAAGTTGACATGTTTATCAGTTCTGAAAGAAGTATTTTAAACCCAGATACTGAATTTTTTTGTTTTTTTCATTATCATTATTCATTATTTGATGCGACTGATGCGACTTTTTGAAACCGTCTAGTCAATCCGAGCATTTTTAATAAATCACTTGTCCATTTTGATAAAACTAGAATTAAAAGTTGAGTAAAAATTACCCCGTCAGCCCATTTTGCTTCCATCACTCCATTCCACTCTCCATTAATTACAAGGAAAGGCTTCTTGTCTGCTGGTTGATTCACTTGGCAGCTAATTCGATTGCGTTTTCCACCATAAAATGGTTTAGTCAGAAATTCGACAGTAGCATTGAATCCAGTTTGAGCGCAAGTGATCGTGGTTGTTCCACCCAATTCAATCCACGGAACTGTCAAAATCGATCGTCCGTATCCATTGGGAAATGTCACGACGTATTCTTCCCCGTGATCTAACACGGATACCCAACCTTTACCTACATTATGTACACCTATACTTAATCCTAAAAATTTGCTTTTCGTCCACACGTGCGCACCGAAACTGATTCTCTTTCCAACATGTTCCGCATAGAACCCACTCACTGGAAAAAAAATTAAAATGTTACTTAATAAAATAAATCAATACATTACGCAAGAAAATCGGTATTGCACTTAGAGTTTAAAACATTCAATTTTAGAAATGTTCAATTCTAAAAAAAAAATTATATTCAATTATTTTAAACTAAAAAGCCTTTAAATTTAAATTACTCTGAACTAAAATTAAACTAGATTACAATTTACGCTTTTAAAATTTAACAAAATTAAATTTAAATCACTTAAATTTTTTTTTGATGTTAGATTGAGTCATATTCAAAACTGAATAAATTTAAATTGGAAGTTTGAAAAATTAGAAAATATCAGACCTCACAGTTTCTACGGGATATAATATATGGGGACCGAAAGGTACTTTTTGTCAAAGTCATAGGGTTATTTTTTCAAGCTAAAAGTGTAAGAAATTTAGGATAAATTAATGTGACTTTAAAACAATTCAAATTTAATTCAGAAGAATTCCATTGTATTGGAAAAAACGAGAAAAATTCGATGATATTCATAAAAATTCAAGAGGAATTAAAAATTGAATTTAATAACAATATTTAAAAATATGAAAAAATTAATTGAATTCAGTAAGTTTGAAACGAGCTCAAAAAATGCAGAAGAATTAATAAGAATTTAATGAAATACCTAAGAATTCAAGGCGAAGGTAAAAGAATGTAGGACAAATTAAATGAAAACTTATAAAATTCAAAATAATCCACTGAATTCAAATGAATTGGAAAAAATGATTAAATCCATTTTTGTCATTAAAATGTCAGTGAATTTGTAGGATTTTAAGGACATTGAGAAGAATTCGATGATATTCATAACAAGTTAAACTGAATTAAAAAGCCAATCGATAAGAATTGAAGGTGAGCTTTAAAGACTTCGAGATGAATTAAACAAATTCTTTAATTCATTAAATGAAGTGAACTTAGAAGAATTCAAAAGAATTCAGCATAAATTAATAAGAATTAAGGTGGAATTCTAAAATATAATTTAAAAAGTCTTCAAACCTTTGAAACCTTACGAAGTACCTCACTTCTCTTCAATCAATTCTTTAAAATTCACTAAAATATTATAAAATCCCATGAGATACTATGATATTTTTAGAAATACTGGAAACTGATAAAAATACCTTGAGAGCTATACAAAAACCCTCACAATCATTGAAATATTCGTACACCTTATATAATCCCTTGAAATCTTTTACAATATTTTAAAACCTGTAAAATTGTTCTATATCTTCCGAAATTTTAGAAAATTCTTTATCCTGAAATATATTAAGCGCTTTGAAATCAATTCAAATGGATACAGATAATGAATTTAAAAAAAAATTTTGAAATCCTTTGAAACTTTTAAAAGCTCTTGAAAGTTCCTGAGAATTTTTTAAATATCTTGAAATATGGATTTTATGTTGACTTCTCACTGAACATTTTATTTAAAAAATGATTATTATTAACTATTATTTGGAATCAACATTCATGAAACGATCTTTAATTACACTAAAATCTTCGTAAATTATCCTAAAATAGCAGTGCAGCGTGACCAGGCAAAAACCTTCTGGGACAGACTTTGACGTGATTTTTATAATTCTGAAATCTAAGATATTGAACACCAATCTTGATTTTTTTCTTAACTCATTATAAGCGATAAATTTGTATTTTACGACAAGTGCGTGAGAGGAAATTTTTCGTACTTTTTTATTTAGAATTTTCAAAGGAAGTTGTTTAAAATTTTTAAACATTAATAAATTGTACTTTGATATAAGTAAGTTACTAAGAAAAATTTTAAAAACATTTATCATCCAAAGGAAAAGTGGAAAATGATTAATACTCAGGTCAAGTTTTTGACAATCATCCATGAATAATCAAAACTGAATTGAAAATCACAGTATTCAAACTGGAAATTTTTTTAATTTGAATGGTTTTAATTATATTTTAAATTGAAAACATTTCAAATATAATAATTTATAATCGGAAGCCTCTTAAGTTAAATGATCTGAATTTCAAAGCTTTAACAATTAGACATATTTTCAAACTAAAACATTAAAAATGATAACAAAATTAACAATTTCTATTTTCAGGCCTTTAAACTTAAACTATTTTATTACTAAGGATTTAACAACAAATTCTTTTTTTAATTTGATACGTTTCAGAAAAAAATTTGAAATTAAAGGTACTTTCAATAATCTTTGGAAATATACATCAAATATTAATTTAATTCAATAAAATAATTAATTATTAAATAAACCAAGTAAGAAAACTTGAAAAGAGTTTAAATTAAAATTATAAAAACCTGGAGGATGATGCGACACTTGTTCAGCGATGAAAGAAAGTTGATTTTCAGTGCACCAAGGTATGGGACCTTCTTTCACGAGTTTGGATCCAGGTTTTAATAAATTATCTTGTTCCTTCTCGTTCATAAGGTCCCAGTGACATCGAAAAACTTCCCCTAAAACTGGATTGTACGGTTTTTTGGCAACACCAGATTTACGACCAGCGTGAAAACTGCAAAGGTACCACCGAACTACTTGCACCATTCTATCTCTAGGAGTTGGCATATCGGCTATGCTGAAATTAATAAAAAATAATAACATTATTAACAAAATTCATGTTATATATAAACATTACTTTAGCAATTGACGTTTTTAATATTAAATATCTAAGAATAATTCAAAAAACACTCCTTCATTAATCGGCTGCAATTATTTTCTATCATTTATTTTTCACAAGATCTATTTTTGGGTTAATGTGGATGTCTTTTTCTATTTACAGATACATCGTACTATTAAATAAAAATGTCTTCCACATAAAGCATGGTACGTTCCTAAAATAGGTTTGGCTATTGATTAAAAGTAAATGGGTATTTTTAGTTTACGCTTCAAGGGAAAAGGAAAATAGTAAAGAATACCTTCAGTTAAAAATGGAATGTATTCCTCAAACCGTTATTTAAAAATTAATGATGATTATAGAATATATTTATAGAAAGAAGATTATTAATAGCTGCAAACAATTGTATTTGGGCAGTAGCAGGATGGCCATTTTATTCACATAAAAAAATTCTCAATCATTTCCCGGCTTTTTCCCGTTTCGCAAACATTTTTCACGGTCAATGAAATTGAAAAATTCGAATTCTGAAGCTAAAAATTCTTCATTTGGAGTAAGAAAAACTGAGCTGCAAATCATGCAAAGCAATTTTAAGATTGAAATAATAGAGATTTAACGATTACATTTTTGTTATAAACTGAACACTTCTTAAATTTAAATTATTTTCATTGAAATAGTTTAAAAATCCTTAAAAAGCTTCCAAATTTTATTTTAAAATCTTGAAACATCTACTTGTTGTTTTACATTTATTCAAGTTTTAGATTAGTTTTGAAATTTATTCAGAGAATATTAAGAAAAAGTTTTTTATTCTTTTGAAGTTTTTCATAATTCTTAAAAAGCTTCTAATTTTTTTGTTGGAAATCTACAAACATCTATATTTCACTTTAAATTAGGCCGAATTTGCACCGAAATTTTGGTAAGAATAGCGGGATCTTGTCGGTACACGTAGACTTCCCTGAAATTATATGGAATCATTTAAAGTTTTAAATTAATTTTGAATCTTTTCAGGCTTTATAAATATCTCTTTAACTTACTCGAATTTTTTTACAGGAATTATAGGTGTGCAATAATTATTACACATCATAATTCAACAATTTTACTTGTAAATTAAATTTTTTTAAATAGAACAATTAACATTGTCATTTTCAAAGTTTAGCTTTTTGTTTAGTTTTAATTATTTGATTTATAATTACTGATTTTACATGAACAATCATATACTCTAAATATTAATAGTAATTAATATATATATAATTAATATATAAATATATATATATATATATATATATATAATATTTAATATATCATTCTGAAGTTATTTTTAAATTGAAAATATGAAACAGTTTAATCTCTAACGTTAAAATCTGGAAGTTCTTACATTTTGATCTGATTCCGATTTGGATTGTAAAATCAATTATTCTTAACTTATTAATCACTAATTTACAGTTAAAATTTAAAAATCATTAAAATTTATATTTACATTTAATCAACTAAAGAAGTTTTTTATCAAAAATGGTCGATTTCAAACGCTACTAATTTTTAACTTTCTAAGTCTAAAACTGCATTTTAAAATTCTTTAAATGAAAAATGTACGCCTCAAAATTAGAATCAAAATTGGTAAATTTGTAAGTGAAAGATTTTCTAATTACGCATTTTTAAGTGAATGGCATCATAATTGAAAAAGATAAAAATTCAACTGATTACTTAAATAACTTTTAAAATCAAACTAGGTCCAATTTTTTTTCTTAAAATTTGTCAAATTCCCGGTCATGAAAGAAATTCACTCTCATTTCCCAGTTTTCTCAGTCCAGCGGCCACCCTGAGTAGCCACATAATAATTTCATTACAAGCTTGAGAAAAAATAAAATAATAATTTATATTAAAAAAAATATATATTTTCAAGACTTCTATAAATCATTTAAAAATTTTAAAAACCCTGATTTACCTTACAAACTGGTCAGGATGAGTAAAGTAATCCGCATACATCTCCAAAAGTGACCGACGCTCCAGAATGAATGT
Organism: Druon quercuslanigerum; assembly: GCA_010014905.2. Classification (NCBI taxonomy): domain Eukaryota; kingdom Metazoa; phylum Arthropoda; class Insecta; order Hymenoptera; family Cynipidae; genus Druon; species Druon quercuslanigerum. The sequence continues at coordinate 3,425 of JAAAKG020024167.1, read as the reverse complement.
CGGAAGGGCAACTTTTGTTAAATCCATTCCGATTTTCACTTGTGACAAGAGATGTGTAACAACCGATCCATGACTTTCCATGGAATCCACTAAAAAAGACAGATTAAAATTTTTATTTTATTTTAATAATATAATTATGTTAGTAAGAAAATTTTAATAATACTAACTTTCCTCCTCGCTCTCTTCCTCGTACAACGCTGAAACACAAAAAAATAAATCTAGATTAGAAACTTGTAAAAGATTAGATTTCTAGACATTTACTGGTTTTTAAACAATGCAGAAGGACAAACTGATGGCTCATTTTGAGCACCACAAACTTATTATATTCCGAGAAATAATTTACTACAATTCCAAAATTACTAAAAAGAATTCGAAAATAGACTAATTGTAAAATTGATATAGAAAGAGTGAATATTTTTTAAAAATAAAGTTTAGAAATTTCTTACTAGCATAATGTGTTGCAATATTTATAGACAAATGTATTAAGACATATAAATTTGATATATTCAAACTGTATTTTATCAAACTTTACTTCTGAGCGACTGCAATTAAAAATTAAATTATTTATGTTAAATTTTCCGAGTTTAAGAACGTAAAAACTTGAACAGGGTCTAAATTCTAATAAATAACATGAAAGTGTCTACACGTACCGCCAAAATCTCGCTATTTGTAACGAAATTTCGGTACTAATAGCCCCTTTTCCAGCTCTATCTGTACTAAAAGCTTCCGCTATTTGTACTGGAATTTCCATAACCGTAGCCACGGCTAAGTGACAATTGAAATGTCTCGAAAAATAAAATTGCAAAACAGTCAATTGTACTGTATCGAGGACCATTAAAATTGTCAAAATTTCCCTATTTCAAGACAGAAGTTAGTAAAGTTTTAAATTTGTAGAAAATTGAATTGTAAATTATTAATATTCATTTTCTTTTAATATTTTAATCAGAAAATTGGTTATTAATGGGTAAATCAGAAAAATTAAACTAGAATTTATGAATATTATGTTCATTAACTATCGTTTTCCCTTTCAAGAGATAATTTGGAAATTATGTTTAAAATAAAAGAAGACAATTTTCAAGAATTACATATAAATAAGTCCTCTCAAAGACAAAATTGTAATTTAAAAAATTCTTGGCCTATTATTTGCATTTAAATATTTAAAATGTTGTAATCCTTTCATTAATGTTAAAAACCAGCCAGTTTTACGATTTTATAGAATAATTCTTTAAAAAATGACGTATGAATTTCCTAAAAAAGTAAAATTGTTCAAAAAAATAAAATTTACAAAATATGAAAAAAAATGTTTGCATAATTACTCAAATTAAGAGCATATTTTCTAACGCAAAATAGAAAATGACGATCTCCTTCCTCATAAAAGGTATTAAATAAAAAAAATCTTAAAAATGCTCTGCAATTATTACTACTCTAAATTCAAAGGTCCTCGCAAATATAAATATGTAAAAGTGTAAAAAATCAATGATTAAATAAATATCTCATTTAATAACTAAATACATAGATTTACGATTCAACAAAAGGACAATTAAAAAAAATATTTTTGAAAAAAAGTGAGATGATTATATGAGAATGGCGTTTTCTGAAAGACAAATTTTCATGAATTGTTGAAACTTACTGTTTAACTCGGTATTCAACATTTTTTCTTTGTAGGAAGTAACAAATAGTATCCATTCCTAAAGGCCCTTGGCCATACGAAAAGAAAAGAGGTAACAGTACAGCTCTCGCGAAACTACGATCTACACAGGTAACCATAATCGGTTAGTAAATTTAGCGAGATAAATGTCCTATTGGCCATGAAACTCGACGGGCCGTGTACTGGCTTCATTATTGCACCGACTGATTTCGCAAGTTGCAGAAATAAATCTGGAGCTTCTAATTTAGAGGTTTCACGGCAGCCACTGCTCTTTTAGCATCAATAGTATGTACGATGTATATATATAATATATATATATATATAAAGGTCCATGGGAATATATAGCGCAGAATCAGATCAATAACCAGAACTGTATGTATCAATCCGGCCGCTTTTCGGCTTCAAAAGAAGAACTTTTTCGCGTATTTCAGCTTGCCAACGCCGAAGATTATTTACAAATAGAAATTTAATAATGAAGCGTTAATCAACGTTATTGCAAGAGTAACCATATGCGTATGAATATTTCGACTACCTCAAATGACATTGTTGGGGATAATATTTGTCTTCGAATGACCTTTAGACTGATTTTGTATATTAGGCAAGTTTTCTTGGAATACAAATGTTTGTGTCATTATTTCTAATGATAATATATAAGCGATGGGAGGCAGTAAAGAACTAGTCTACCAACAAAATTGGAATTTTTCAGTAGAGTAAAAAACATTCTTTTTAAGCGAAATCATCATTTAAAGATAAGACAGAAGTCTACTTCCGAGACGACATGTTGCTAATTTAAGCCCAAAAAATTACATTAGAAACAGTTATCGATTCTCGAGAAAATAGATGGGTCTGCGACTGTCTCGCAGTTTGAAATTAACGGTTTCCCATCACTTCTATAATTTCCCGTCAATTTTAGTTGTGTTAAGGAGCCATCCGCAAAATAGATCATTTTTAGGACTAAGGTATGTAAAATTTTGCATTTGAGCGTCATCACAAAACAAGATAAATGATTAAATACCTCGTACCCATCGTACCAAACTAACGGAATACCAGACACAAAATAAATTCAAAAACGTAAGCTTTTATGATTATGGTAAAGTAGCGATAGTTTCAACTATTATTTACTTAAGAAACTGATTTCGTGATATTTTTTTGTATAAGAATACTCAATTAAATATGTAAGCCTTATTTAAAAACGATCATTTTTCTTCATTTTTGAAAACTGATGCAGTTAAATACCGTTCAATTCATGCTAAAGACGGTACTTTTCGGAATTTTTTAACATGATTAATTTTTTATCGACAAGCGAGTGATTATTAATTGTTTAAATAATTGCGAATAATCTTAAAAAGAAGAACTTTTTAAGATTTAGAGGGAAGATAATTGTTTAAATATGGACAAAATATCCTTAAAAACATAATACTTTCAATATCTGTTAACTGTATCATCAATTCCAGAAAATAATAACATTTCACGATTTGCAGGGGAAAAAATTTGTTGAAACAGATAATAATTGTTTTAAAAATTCAAAATTATTTGAAAATACTTTAAAACACTTCACATATTGATTTAAAAATATCTATAAGGAAAAAATGTTTCCGCTTGGCAGGCAAATTCTCATCGCGCGCTTCGCTCGCAAGTTTAAGCGCGCCTAGGGCGCGCAGCTGTTGGATCTCGCGCTTCGCGCTCGATTAGTTATTCAACTCGCGCTACGCGCTCGGACACATTTGCCTTACGCTTTACGCTCGGTTCCTCTAGGTTTTTGCACTTCGTGTGCTCG
>JAAAKG020024156.1:0-20085 GCA_010014905.2 Druon quercuslanigerum | reverse complement strand
TTCAGATCGAGATATAAATAGAAGACCGCCGAATTTTTCCGATCGGCAATCGTGCATCTTCGGCCGATGAGTGGCGAATGGCGGGGGACGATTCCCCTCGTGCGGCATCGTTGCGGCGTTTCAGATATGTGAGCTCTGCAACTCGCTGCCATATGGCCGAAGCTCAAGCAACGATAACACCGATCCACTTCTACCTTCCTACGGACCCGACAGGACACACATCCTATCTTCAGGTGCCCTGTTCGCACCAATCTATATGCAAGCTCCTCTCCCAGCTCCACAAAAGCCCTCAGACAATCTCTGAAGGGCTTCTTAGTGAGGCTGACCCTCAACTCACTAACAGCATCTTTGAAGTAGCTTCTGACTGCCACTTCAACATCTTCCTTCACTGTGGTCGTGTCGAGGTCGAGAATTTCGACCTCAACACGTGGATCGAGCTCCCGAACTCCACCTGCATCTCCAACAGCCTCTTTGATGGCAGCAGACAACTTGCCTCTGCCACCAGCAGCTGGACCCACCTCCACCAACACTTCTCCATTACGCGTTTGCCTGACCCCCCTGATCTTGACACCAAGGGCGTCAGGGTTAACCTTTTCCTTAAGGTCCCTGAGGAGCTGCGTATAGCTGCGACCTTCGGCTGGTTTGACGAGAACCGCCTCCGATCGCGCTCTTCTCACCTTCTTCTTCCCCGTCTTGTTGGGAGCCATTTGCAGGTCTCCAACAGTCACCTCAGCGTACGAAGTTGTTTGTGTCGAAGCGTCACGTATACGCGGCTGCTTACTTCTTTGCTTCGAAGGACCAACCTCCACGGGACTCAGAGAGGGCTCCCTTTCTCGTTTCCCATGTTGGAGAAGGGGAGTTTTCTCAGCTTCTTCAGTCTGAGTCCCACATTGGACTGTGTCCTTCTCAGCCCTTTCTTGCTTCATTCGCGCTACCGCTCTTCGTTTTGCGGTCTCCCCGACACTCTCAAGAGAGTTCAAAAAGAGCGCTCCTGACCTCGTTATGCCATTTCGCAGGTCTGGTATAATCTTCAGCGCCTTGTTAAGTCCTACCGTGATAGGTAGGAACATATTCTTCTTTGTCTCGCAGAAGTCCTGCATTTCCTTTAAGGTCTGCATCAACTCCTCTACGAATCCTTCCAACTTATGATGTTGCTCCTCCTGTGCAGCTAAATCCTCCAAAGCCTCCGACATAATATTAATATTCGCCTCCTCCGTCAAACCTTCTAAATCATCATGAATACTTCTTTCTAGTTCGTTTTTACATTCATCCATAGTAATCCCACGAGAAGCTAGGGAAGTGAAGGTCCACCCCCGCAGAGCCCCGCATGCGGGGTAAGGTCTAAATACTCTAGAAGGCAACCTGGTATCCTAGAGACACCGTTTGCGACACCACTTCCTGGTGCCACTCAGTCCTCGGCACGGTTGTTAACACCTTGTAGTAGTAGTAGCAGTTTTTTATGGAAGGGGAAGTCTTGCATAAGACACCCATACTAGCAATCTTCTACAACAAGGTAGGCAATTCTTAGTATGGGTAGTGTCAGATTCTTACTGACTAAAACCCCTCCTTCCGCCAATACATGTCGCCGGCATCCGCTTTCGCATTACTTCAGGAACATGGGGATAAGGCCAATCAACCGTGCATCGGTTTCCAACTTTCTTGCTCGCCTGGACTTCTTACAATGTTGGCACTTCATCCTCCCTGCAGGGAAACGCGTCGTCCTCGGCAGTAAAGACGGCTATTGGGAAATCTCGTGTCTTACCCGTTAAGATATTTTCGATTGCAGCCATTTGATCCTCCATCCAGGGTACGCGTCGTCCTCGGCAGAAGAGACAGGTGTCTCTTCTAAGGCTCGCCGGCCTTCGAACCTGTTTAGAAAAATCCTCCCTGCAAAAGAAAAAACCAAAACATACAATTGTGCAACTATTATTGTTGATCGTTACGCATCCTCTCTTGCTCTACTTTTTTCTTTTATCGTAAAATAGAATCGACATAAGCCACTGACACCCAGTCTTCTTGATTACGCAGCATCGTTGTTATTGTGTTCTCAGGAGTGAACGCATGTCCAAGAGTAATCTTCAAGTCGTGCTTTCTATGCGCCCACCTGGCACATTCATAGAACGTGTGCTCTGCATTATCGATTTCCGTGGGGCAGTAATAACAGATCTCATTTTCCACCTCCCCGATTATTCGTAAAGTCCATCGACCTCTGATATCTGTTCTCCAAAATTGCTGCCATTCTGCAAATATTCTGGCTCTCTCCTGAACTCTGATTTCTTGCCGATCTTCCTCCGGTTGGTTTCTCTCATAAATTCGTTTCCTCTCCATGGCGAGGAGGAAAATCGGTATAACTCCCGCCACAACCATTACTGCTGTAGCTGAAACGGTGTCGTAGGCACTTGCTATACACATGGCACAACGTCGCTGCACCGAGACCATTCGTTTCCTGTACTTCTGGACATTCAACGCATCAGCATAAGAATCTTCCTCTTGCTTGCTCTGGGGCCTTTAGGCCTCATATTAGGCATCAGCCTGGAGAGTTTCTCTACAAATGTGCTAGTTTTATCAGTTGCCTTCATGATATGAGGCCAGTGCGTGAGCTTCTTATTAACATGCTCTCCTAAGTAACGGAGGACTGGCGCAGCCATAACAGTTTCTCCTGTTATATCAAACCTGATAACATCCCCATAGTGTCTCTCTCTCGTCAGAACCACAACTTCCGCCTTACTGGCAGCTAATGAAAGACCATGTTCTTCCAGTCAATTCCACAACAATTTCCAACACACCATTATATACTATGTTCCACAAATCAGGTCCAAGTGCAGACCCCTGAGCGACTCTGCTGACCCTCCGTGGACTCATACATTAGCATCCTGTCATCGAGGTAATCACTAATCGCCCTTCGCAGATACGCCGGCACCCCGAATCGATGCTCAAGTGCATCCAGGATGTAATCCTGGATGAGTTGTAATGTGTAATGTAACCTCGCTGAGTAAAAGGCGTTCTTCACATCGAGGGTGACCAGAGCACAAGAGCCCTGCCAAGCCCTTTGAGTCGTTGTGATGACTTCTTTAATTGCGTCCATTGTGGAGTGGTTTGTGTGGAACCCATGCTGGTTCTCCGACAATCCACCTGATTCCTCTATAGCATTCCGTAGTCGAGCCCGAATAAGCTTCTCAAAAATCTTGCCTGCATTGTCCAACATGCATAATGGTCCGAATGACGAGAGAGTGATGGGTGGGCCCTTACCTTTGACCAGTAGAACCAACCTCTGCATCTTCTATCTTTTTGCAAAAATGCCAGCCAATCCCTGCCCATCCCTGCCTTTGCTAATTTTTATAGCATTAGATAGTGCTTTCTTAGCCGCTAAATATTTGGCCTCAACCATACCAGCAACACTACGCACTCGCTTACGTTGCGCCTTCCTGCGCATCGACAAGGCTTGTCTGCGAAGATCGGCAATTTTATTGTATGCCTGTGTATCGACCTTTTAGGCATCGACATATCGCATGCCTGCTTGATCAAACACATAGCCTGTTTGACCATACCTTCAGCCGTTTTCCTGGTTGCTTTCATGGAACTTTATGAACTGATGGTCACTCCCTGTGAGTTCTTCGAGGACCTGCCACCCACGTATCGCAGTTGAGACACCCGCCGTCGCTAAAGAGATCAGTTATCGTGCCTTGACATCCGCTGCGTCTGAGCGTCGGAACCGAGCCACTATTCAGGATATCTAGATCCAGACGGGCCACCATCTCCAATACCAAGCCGCCTTTACTACAGGACTACGTCATACCCCATTCCAACGCCTTCGCATTAAAGTTCCCAGCTGTAATGACTTCTCCATTCAGCTCCCTAACGCGGTCTTAAGATCTATCGAGTTTTCTGGAAAACTCATTAATGGCCTCATTAAGAGAAAGATAGACGCTCATAAAGGTGATGTCACCACTCCTTATTTAAACGTATTCATTACCCTTGCAAACATCAGCTACAGGAAACATAGATGAATTTTTTATCCATATCGCTGCTGTCTTTGTCTTATCCGGGTACCAATTGTGCCCACTCATCCCGCAATATTGTTCGGAGATAATAAACAGATCCAGCTTATGCTCTAACGCTATCCGTGACAGCAAGTCACTGGCGAGTCTGCTCCTACCCAGATTACCCTGTATGATGGCCGCCATCACATTTTTAACACTATTAATAGCGATGACAAAAGATTATGTCTAGTATAGTTTTGACAGGAGTTTTCACTCCCTTTCGATTGGCCCTAAGAACTTTTCAAAGAATAAACATTTGACCTTCCCAAATTTCATGTGACGAAAGCTCATTCGCACGAGCATATAGTATTATAATTTTTCATAAAATCGAGAATTTACTGTTTATAATTCACCACAGCCTACAATTCTTGACCAATTTAGATGTTCTTTTTTGAAAAGGCTTAGAATTAAATAAATAAAATAACAAAATTTGTTAATTAGAATATTTATGATAATGGTAATTGTTAACTAATGGTTATTTTCCATTCTTAATGTTACTTCTATGAGATATTTAGGCATTTTTAATCAAGATAAAGTGTTTTGTTGTGGTTTAGCACCGTATGAAATTAATTGTTTTCAATGATTGTTTATAAGGATTAACCTAAATCTTAAACCTAATATTCATATTCCTGAAGTATATCAGCAATAATTATGATAGATAGCGGCTCCTCTTGAAAAATCGGGCCTCATGGCGTTCTGGAGAATTTAATTTTGAGCATAAAAAAACATCAAAATTGGTCAAGAATTGTAGACGGTAGTGGATTAGGAACAGTAAATTCCCGATTCCTCCCACTTTGCAGCGTCATGAGCGTACCGGCGTACTCAACGCTTATTTTCATAAATTAAAAATTTGAATCCCACCTGAAAACCCCTATCAAAACGATACTAGACAAAATTTTTGTCATCGCTTTTAGAAGTGTTAAAATTCGCCGAAATAGATGATATCCACGAAAATATCAAAACTTTTACCCCCTCCACTTCGGTCAATGATTATCCGTATGACAACCCCCCTCCCATAAACTATTATTCAATAGGAAAACACTATCCCTACGTTTAACTTGAGAAATAACGCCCCATATATCAGATTTCATGGAATTTCATGGTGTTTGAAGGAATTTTATTGGATTTCAACGGATTGTAAAGATTCGAAAAGTCTTTATTTATTTATTTTTAATTTATATTCTCAGGAGGATTAATGTCGAAATGCCTTCGAAAAATATTAAAACTCGACTTAGTAATCCAAATAAATTCTACAAATCCTCGACTGTATACTTTTTCCCTTATTCAATTCATGCCATTAATATTTATACCAAAGAACGTTTATTACAGTTTCTGTTTCGTTCTGTTACATTTGAATAATATTTTACTTAGTATCCATCTCCTACTAACAAAACGAATTAAAATTATTCATGGTTTTGATGTTAGTTTACTTAACGGTAATGATAACAAAGAAATTTTCGCTATACGATAACATAATTTAATGTAACTAAAAGGAACGTTTTATTTTGCTTCACTTCGTTCTGAGCCCTGCTAATAATGAAGGCAGGGCATATTTTAACGGGCAGTTCTGACCAAAAGAGCAGTTCTAAAAGAAATGGTCAGTTCTAAAACTTGACAAAGGGTAGTGCAAAAATACATTTTAAAAATTGATAAAGGGAAGAAAGAGAGAAAAATTGGCGCAAAGAAAGAAAAAGAGATCTTAAAAATCAAAGGTTTAATTGCGCGTTTTCGTATAATAGGGATTCGGTCAGTTCTAATTGAGGCTTAGAATATACCCTGCGTTTCCCCACAATCGCAGGACAGTGACAAAGGATATGACTAGAAGGAAGATCTTGTATCGGCCCCCCTGGGGTCCCTGTAATACATCCCCTCCCCCTGAACCCCTAATGGTATCTCGAACTAACCAGGGTTCCTGGATTAGTGAGATATCTGTGTTCCACGCAGCCATGACCCTCTGTAAAACTACAGAGGCGCCTTTGCTGTGATGCAAGTTAATTTGGGTAATGGTTAGACTGGGAGCAGTCATTTAAGACTGATCCCGATCTTTCTGTAAACATACAGGCTCCTCCTGCCCGGAAAACTTAAAGTTAACCTGTCCAAAGTGGTAGAAGGGCCTAAGCTCAGGACTCCCGCTGTATCCTCTTCCTGAGGCCTATCGCGCCTGACGATTGACCAGCCCGCTGCCTTAAGTGAGGGGCTAAATGTCTCCAGCCGACGGAGGACCACAAACGGATCTTCCAGTTTACCTGACTACCACGCCGTGGCCCTAATCATCTGGAGAAACTCAACTCCACCCACCTTATCAGATTCGCCTTCACAAGGTCTAGTCTCGACCACAGTCTTGTGTAGCCAAGGTTTAGCCACTGGGTCAGCTGATACAAATACAAAGACCCCTAGTATCCATCACCTCCATCGTCAGGGGATCAGTCCTCTAAACGGCTGTTTAGCCCCCGACGACTCCCTGTTCGTCGGCTTCTGGACCGCCTTGTGCCTCTTTAGAGGCTTAGCCCCCCCCCCCCCCGGTGGGGTGCCTTCTGAGCCACTTCCTCGCTTCTGAGCTTCAGTGCTGGTTATAGGTGTTATCGTCGCTGATGTTCAAGGTATCGCAGCTGCTCCACAAGCCCGCTGCGCTCGCCTCTTCAGTCTCCTTTTCAGGGAACCGTTGATACGTTTCTTCTTATTGCGGGACTGAATGGCCGCTCCTGTTTCCATAGCCTCACTCAGAGGGACCGTTAATCCTTCAGCTCCCGGAATATCTGGGGGCACAGCCGCCGCCTGAGTTTGGCTTGTCGGAGAGACAGATTGGGAGGAAAGGGTTATGTTAGACCCGTTAGGACCCAAACCCTTTCCCCTCTCCGCCATCTCAGTTTCTCTTTCTTCTTTTTTCTTATTTGCGTGATCCATTTGGGTTCCCACGAGTAGCTAGGGAAATAAAAGGTCTGCCCGTGCAGAGCCCCACATGCAAGGGTAAAACTAATTATTCGGGAAGGTCGCCCGGCGTCCCCGAGAGGCCGCTAGAACACCTTCGTAAACCGCGGGTGCCAAAATTCTTTTGGACACGATTACTCTACACCCATAGCTTAGAAGGTGGTCGCATTGAGCGAGACACTCAATGAATACCTGCTTGCAGGCCACCATATCAACGGAAGGCTGTTTCTTGCTCGCTGTGCGGGCCGCAGGTCATTCCTGTGCCGATTCCAAACTGGAATCAGTCCGGGAGAGACCTCGACCCAAAGTTCCAGAAGGAGGGTGTTAGCTAGGCTCTTTCCCCCTTCTATCATACTATAATCATGCATACCAGCAGAGCCCGTTTATAGGGATCATTTTCAACCACCCAGGAGAGCCCGTTTAAAAGGGGTCCTATCATTCAAATCCATACGCATGCAGGCCGAGGTCCGTTAGTTCCCTATGTCCCACACGTTTAATCCTCCCCACTAACTACAAGGTCTTACAGCCTCTAGGGGAGGTATTAAAAATAAGAGGAGGTAAAAAATGATAAGGTGTATCATTGCTGTGCGCAAGTGCATAACGTCATAATTTTTCAAAGAAAGGAAATTTCATTATCAATGAGAACAAATTTGCAAACTTATTTATATTGGGTGGTAAGTAATCACGAAATCAGCTTATAGAATTTAGGAAAAAATTTAGTTCATTAGTATCAAGAGAGAAACAGATAGAATGTAAAATACGTATGTACAAAAAATATAAAAGAACTTGTTTCTACGGTCCAAGATGCAAAAAGTTTATTTTTTTATTTTAATATCAGTTTGGTTAAGTCAATCTTAATTTAATTTAATTATAAAAATTTTCGTTAAACCAACAGAAAGTCGATTTTTGTTAAGTCAAAACAAAAAGTTTGGTTAAAAAAACCATTTTGTTCCATGTTGTTTTTTACAATTTGAAGTGAAAATAGGCATCCTAGCGTAAAGTGGTTCTGAACAAAGTTTTAGATACAATTTAAACCAAAAATTTTGTTAAATAAAATTTTATTGTAGGTTTAATTGTTTTTCCAGAGTTAATTTTTTAAAATTTTTATTGTATTTTTATAACACGAGCTCATAACAAATTTGTAAATCTTTTTTGGTTGAACAACTTTTGTCAACTTTTTGTCTTGTTTTTAAGCTTATTTTTTACGATTGGAAGAAAATATACTCGTCTTTTATATAAATTAAAAAGAAAGAATATGTAGATCCTTTTTGAGTGAACATCTTTTGTCAATTAATTTTTTTCGTACCTTAAGTCGTCTTTCCAAAAATTTAATTTTTAAATATTTTTAATGTTGTTTTTTTTTACAAATAAAACAATTCCTATCAAAAATTAATTATTAAAAAATTTGTAGATATTTTTTGGGTTCACAATTTTTTTGTCTTCATCTTTTTTCGCATAATGTGTAGGGCTTTTAAAAAGCAAGGATTTTTCTTTTTTTGCCTTTTTTCACATAGGGTGTTATTTAGTTTAAAGTCTTTATTTTCGTTTTTTTATTTATTTTTTAAGTGCTAAAACTTTGGCAATTTTTTCGTATCGAAAAATGTCATTAGACTTATCTAATAAACAATACAAAAAATAGGATATTTCATATGTGCCTTGTGAATTATTTGTACAGAATTTTGACTAAAATTTGTCCCAGCCGCTCCGCACCGTGCGGTTAGCTGTCTGCCAAAAAATAAATACTTTATTTGTTGCCATAGAATCATAGAATTATAACAATGTTTCAAAAAAATCTATTTAATAAATAAATATAATAATAAATAAATATCAATTTGAGAGTAATAAAAAGTTATCAAAAAGTTATAAAACTTAAAGAAGTATATTTTAGTTGTTAAGCTTTTTTCTCTCTGAATATAAATGGGTAAAATTTAACTAATAATAAATAGTAGTAGAAAATTACTACACCAAACTCTCGCTTTCAGCCCAGTTTCGGGGGTTTCCTGCAAATAGCGTCATTTCCAGAGTCAGACATCACTTTTCCAATGAATGGATCTTATAGTTCATAAAATTCTAATATTTAAAACGCCAATAAAATAATTTCCACATATTGTTTACTATTTTTAATTTAATGTTGAAATATGAATTTTCTATCACGATGTCGTTTGGAGGGCCCCTCTGACGTCAAAGGGGTCGGATTTTCGACCAATCAAAGCTTACATGTCAGTCATTCTCAAACATGTTTTTCTGTGACAATGCTTTGTTTACGTGCACGTTAAAAATAGAAGCCGAAAAATATTGTTTAAAAAAATGTCAAAGGAGGTTTTAGTAAAAGCCAATAGCGGAAATCTACTGAAAATATATGTATTCATGGTATCGGAGTATTTTAAGAGTAATTGTTAATTCGTAAGTGCAGAAATACGAGCAGTAAAAGTGAACTGGTTAACGCATTTATAAACATAATTGTTTCTGACAATTACTGAACAATTATAGCTTGTCAAAATTGATCAAACTTCTTAATGCGTGAATTTTGTATTTGATATATAGAAATGTTTTTTCCATTTATGTATGTACGTATTATCAAAAAATTTAAATTGATAACTTATAGGTTATGTTTCGCCAATGTGATATAAAATTTCTTGTTATGGTCAAAAACAAAAATACTTTTTTGCACAAATTTTCAAAATCCAAATATCACAACAAGAGAACATTATTATTACATTAACCTTAATAAATAAAGCTATCAAAAATAGTCAGAATCGACACCAAACGGCAGCCTAACTTCTTTATCGTAAATTCCGTTAGTTTCCATCAAAACCACATCTTAGCATTGATAGATAGTTATGAGAACCTCTGATTCACGTGGCACCAATTTGAATAAGTGTTTTCCCGCCTTCAATTTTTAATATTTTTTTATGCTGAACGACTTAACAGAAAAAAAATCAGGACGCACTTTGAGTTTAGATTAAAATTATGCATTAAAAATTATTTTATCGAAAAGTGTGAAACAACCCTAAATCCTTGGCCACAAGTCGGAGAGATTCAAACGTGATCAGGCAGGACCGCCTGAACCGTTTCCAATTGGAATGCATAATATTGCGCAATATAGTCGACGCGTTGTTATAACATTCTCAACTCTGTTGAAACACTAAACAGCTCATATTATTAAATTGTAAACGTGGCTAATTGTAAGCCTGTTTTCAATTCGAAAGCATTGCCTTCTGATTGTGTGGACAAAATTCTAAATTAATTACACCAGAACCATGTTTTAGTGGCACGCGGTTTAGTGATTCCTACGGCTGCTGGCCCACGCAGTTTCTCAGGTGGCAAGGAGAGAGGCGGTTGCGAATCTTGCTTAAAAACGCTAACAGCGTAGTGGAAACGCACTATGGACGGGTACTCAGTCGAGTATAGCTTTCCAATTCGAATCGGTTCAGGCGGCTCTGAGTGTTTATGTTTCGATTCCCCCGATTTAGTAACAAGGTCAGTGCGAGGCAACCCCCGACACTGTTACTAAACCGACAGTTTGTTGTATACACTTCAGTTTCTTCATGCGCTACTTTTCAACAGAGTTCTATTTTCGATTTTAAAAATTCTTTTTCGCTTGTACGTTTTTCTAATTTCCCATAGAAAATTGTAAATATTCAGTAAATTTTGTAAAAATGATTTTGATGCCTTGAGTAAGGATGAACTTAAGTATCTAAAGAAGTTTGTTTTTATTTGATAGCTTTTTTGCTTATGCAATAGATACTTTATTGCCTCTCTAAATCAAAACTGTTAAACCTTAAATAATTATTATTAGTTAAATTTTACAGATTCAATTAACGAAAAGTGGGCTGCTAAAGATTAGTGAAAAATTAATAATTACTTAGTAAAAAAGTGTAAACTTATTTAGGACTGTAAATGTGGGCGTCTGCATGAGAAGGATGCTTATGTCCGGCATGGAGTTATTTATAGGGGTATATAGCCGGACAATTTCCCAGCACTTTAAGTCTGAAATGAACTATCTGAGTTGAAAAACAAGTCACCAGGGCATTCTTAAAGTTGGAACTTCGAAAACGTAGTTTTTGAGAAAAATGCATCTAAACTTGGCGAGTGTCATCAGCACACGTGTTATATTTTTTCTTCGAACATGAAATATACGTACTTCCGGTTACTATCCTGATATGTGTATAGTCCCAATTAATGAACTATAGATCCTAGCTTCAGCCTCCATTCAAACCCAAAAATAATCATTTTGACCTCGACTTAGAAGATCGCGAATATCTCCTAAACTAGTACCGGCTTTGAGAAGCTTCAAACGGCTGTCAAATTCGCTAGTGGCAAACTAAATCTAAAAACGGTCGAGTTGCTGAACGCCATATTTTAAGCACACCATCTAAGGGCAATTATACCGGTCCGTTCAGCTCGCTTTTCCCCGAAAATGTCCTTTTTTGTTGTTGATTTGTGTTATTGAAAATGCAGGAGCGGAAAGCCGGGGACTCGCTTTCCGGGGGCATTGTTAATACTATGAGTGTTTTCAAGAGTGCATCTGAAATGTGATACATACTGCGGTTGTAGGAAGAATGACAGGAGATGCTTATTAACAGAAAAGAAAAAATACTATAGTCAAAGAAAGAAAATGTAAAATAAAAGCCGAAGAAGTTAAAAATGCCAAATTTTTTCGTAGGAAATAAGCGATTATTTTGGAAATGGCCTGAGAAGATTAGGAAAATAAGTACTAGTATAGAGATAGTCGGCATTAGCCATACTGATGACGCATAACAGCTGTAACATAGAAGAGGATATCTCTGAAAATCCCGTTATATGTGATGAAATAGTGTGCCGTCTGTATCGTCGACATTAAGTTTTTAATGAGAAATTTACACAGTGATATGGCTGATGTTGTTCTCCTGAAACGCTTAAAAACCGTGATGAGGTGAGTAGATAAATGTGTATGCCAAGGATACAAATGTTCCAAATGATTGGAGAAAGGTAATTATCGTTTAACTCTACTAGGGCAAGTGTATATGATAAAGGTTACTGCACTAACTATAGAGATATAATATAATATAAATATATATATATATATATATTATAAAAAATAATATATCCTACTAGGGAAAATCATGTGCGAATCAGATATTTAGTCTAAGATAGGTCATAGAAAAAAGTCCAACTTTGGGAAGATCTGAAAGAGTATCAATGGTAAGCTTCTAAAAGCAATAATAGCATAAAATATTTATGAGTGATTGATTCGATATAACTACATAGTGCGATTGATTTAATATAAAGCAAGTTGTAAGGCAAGGATGTGTTATGTGCTCTTGCTTATTCAGTATACACCTGGGGAAATGTTTATAAGAATGGGTCTTTTAGATGAAGGTGTTGATCTCGGGACAGTGAAGGTGAATGGGTTGTTGTTTGCCGATGATAAGGTTGTTAGGCAGAATCAGTCGTGATTTTGAGAGAATGTTAAGCATACTGGATACCAGTATGAAGAGTATGGATTTTACGATTAACGAGAACAAAACAAAAACGATTGTGTTTGAAAGAAGGGATGAGGGAAGAAATGTAGTTTTGCCTTAGACGAGGAGATTATAGAAGAAATTGGTGATCTCGAGTATCTTAACAGTTTGTTAAATTTAATGATAAGGAAAAAGTAGATGCAGAGATATCCTGGCGTATAAACGAAGGTAGAAGGATTATCGGCAGCATAGGAGCTATTACTAGAAGTAAACGCTTAGTAAAAGAAAGCTAAAATTGCAACATATAATTCTGTATATACAATATACAATATTTAACATTTGTTTTTCAATTAGCGAGTAAGTGAAATAAATTAGATACCGTAGTTTCAGATTGTGTTAAACATTTCCATTTTGAACAAATGGAAGGCTTATTCATAAAATAGATGACTGATAAATAAATAAATTTTTTAAATAAAAATCATAGTGAATTTGCCACTATCAGGAATGGTCAATTAAGATTTTGGATTCACCATGGTTTATCCTATCGATTAAAATTTTCCAACCGGTTTTTTTGTTAGAGATATTAGATATTAAAATCTTGGATTATAGAACCTAATATCTCAGATTGTAAAATTTTACAATCCAAGATATTACCCCGTAATATATCATTTTTAACATCTAGAGAATGTAGTTTATAATCCATTTTTCTTGGTGTGGTCTTTAAGATAAAAACATTACGATACGACTTTGACATTCACTTCTATATTTCGTAATCTTACACTTTCAACTACTTAATACAATATTCTTACAAATTGTCATCTGAATTAAGCAACCACTAAATGAACATCTTTCAATAATGAATAATTTTCTATTCAGTTCTTTCTCTGGTGTTTTGCAAAAGATAAATTTTAATAATAAGTGAATCATATTGCAAATAAAAATGTTTTTTAATCTCCTGTTAAAAAATAACTGAACATCTGGTTTAAGAAGGCTTGTATATTTCATTATTGGTTGCTTAATATAATTAACATACAGCATTGAGCGCTTCTTTTTTTCTGAACTCAAATGAGAGCTCATCGGATTTAATAACAACTTTTTACGAACTCTCTCGTCACCTCGAAATTCGGAATAAGTAGAAAAATATTTTTTATAAGTTTGGCTAGTCGTCCCAAAATTTCGGGGCGACTAGTGCAACCCCCTTTTCCAGTTCCGCCGATTTTTCGAGGCGACTAGGCGGCAGCAAATTTTGTAATGCAAATACCGAAGAGTATTAATTTTTACCAATCAGTATTAAGGCACATCATTTTATTTTAATCGTTCTTCAGCTGGAGCGTCAATTATCAATTAGAAAATTAGAAATTTTTTATAATTTTGAAACGTGGTTTTTGAATAAACGTGAAAATTCAAGGTTCAAATATAAAATCTATACATGAAAAAAATCTGAAGTTAAGATCCAGAATTTCCAATTCTATTTGTGTTAAAAAATATTTAATGATTATTTATTTAATAAAATACAAGTTCAATAATTTATTTAATAAAAGTAAAGAATCAGAATTATTTCATTGATTCTCTTAACTAATTGATAATTATTTCGAGGAACTAATCAAATTCACGATTGTTTAGGTCAGCTAGTATTCATTTTACTGAATATAGTTCGTGACTATGAGACGTACATATTATGTAATATCAATACGTAACTAACAGTTTAATAAGAAATGACTGATTTAATCTCAATCAATTATTATTATTTAATAACACTGGGCAGCGAAATATGGTCTATTGGGTGTATTTAATGGGAGGTGTAATTTGCGAAGTATTTTTCGGTGTTGAATTCCAATCGGACTGAACTAAGTAATAACTCTTTATTGTTGAAATAGGGGTCATTTTCTTTCTTTTTAATTAATGGAGACAAAATTTTGTCTCAAAATTTCAACATCCCATAGCACTTTGTAATTTTTTTAAAGAAATTGAGACTAAAAGATCCTTACGGCTATGTGAGAATTGGAGGGCGGATTCGAATTCAGCACGAAAAACTTCTTCAAAAATGACACCTCCCTTTAAATGGGCACATAGGTCATGTTTTGTTCTCCAGTGCAATTACCATGAGCGTAATTATGTGATTTTATCGTACAATGATCATCACTTCATCTAATTATTTTTGGACGGATAGTGGAAAGGCGAAAATCGGAGCGCAAAATGACACACCAATTAACCGAAACGTCTTTGCGTTTCACTACTTTCATACGATATAGTACAATTCTAGTATAGTAATTAATAAATTAAGTTATTACAAATTATACGTATCTCGATATATATACAATTAAACTCCATCTTAAATACTTATACTTTTTCATAAGTTTACTGACCCTTAAGGACTCATTTAGCATTTCTTGTGACTTAATGGAGGGAAGAGTTTCGTATGAAAAACGTACAACGGTTTTTTTTTAATAGGCACTTAAATCGAGTTCTTAATTTAAAACTCCTGAGCCCTTATAGGTTTTTAAAATTAATCGATTAGCTTTATCTATGAGAAAAAATTTGACTCTTTTGCTCATTATTGCCACCGTTGAAGTCACCAACAGTAATTCTGTGGATAAGAAATATTTCTTTTGCTGAAGATGTAAAGGAATAAAATTTTTTTAAATTATTTCCAGATTGAAAATCTAAAATAATGATGAAATTTTAAATTTCTAACTAAAAATGTCAAGTTTTTCGGTCTCTCATTTTATTCGCTTTGCATCTTCTGATTTCTACAGAGACCATTTATTTATTAGGCTTGGAATAATTTCAGTATTCAGTAAAAGTTGGGTCTCTACAATCGAAAAATTTTGTTTATATTCATACAAAAGTGGTTTCACTACAATCTACGCAGGCAATTGTCGTATCAACATCAATCGAACCTTAAAAAAGAAATATGTTGCATATTTTCGTGAAAGTATCGTAGATACAGAAAAATAGGCAAAAAAGTACGATATTCGGAACGAATAGCCGGATTTTTTCAGAATCTGAAACTTTTAAATCGATATCCCGAATATTTTTCGTGATATCGACTTTTACACAAAAGTTATTGTATTTAAAATTTATTAAAACAAATTTTTAATTCTGGGACGTGTAATTAAAAGGAGAGTTTGACAAAATTATCACAGAAATCCGCATTTAAAATATGTCGTACGGGATATCGTACTCTACCTAAAAATTATCTCTTTGGTATTTCTAGATTCATTTAACCCATCAAAAATCAAATTTTAACTGATTGGGCTGAAATTTTCTTATTCGTCAATCAAATTGGTTAAAATTGAAAGCTTCCAATTGGAAACATCTAATTTTAAGATTCTAAGCTCTCAAATTAAAAGTGAAATTAAAAATGAGTTAATCCTCTTTCGAGTCTATTTTCCAATTTACAATTCAGAAAAGTGAAAGTTGTTTTTGAGTATTTACGTAATCAAGAATTTCACTTATCTAGTTCAGAGTGAATATTGAATATTCATTTCTCTTTTTTAGTGGCACAATTCTAATATAAGGCTCTGTTACAAATCCAACATTCGATTTCTTATTTTCAAATGTAAAAAGTTATTTTAAGAGCGATATAAAAGTTGTCCTGAAGAGTTCGAGAGGGTATCGTATTACTTAAAGTGTCTCTAGTAGAGAATCGAAGTACTCCAATTGGTTCAATTGGTTTTCATCCCAGACAACAGAGTCAATTAAAAGACCATTAAAATCATCTTCGCTGAGGCTGATTTGGTTCGAATCTGGCACTTCTGGTAGACTGTCTGGAATAGGAGGAGAGACACTGTTTGGCGGAGTTTCATAAAGTCCTGTTGTCGCCGTCAAGGGAGCAGGTTCACAAGTTTCTGGCACTTTTTTGGAACGTCGACTGCTTCGCGATGACGAATTTCGTCGCCTGTTTCGTTTACCTTCTTCTATACGTCCCAAGTCCAATTTCCAAAACCCACCTTTGCCTGGCTCGTCTTTTGAGCGAGGCAATTTAACGAAGCACTTGTTGAGGGACAAATTGTGCCGGATGGAATTCTGAAATTACGAAAAGTAATTTTTTGTAAGTAAACTTTTGTACGTAAAATGAAATATTAGACTAATTGAGTGTACAAAAGTCTCGAAACCAAATTCCTGATACTGAAAGGTTGCCGGAAACGATATCTTAGCCTAGGCCGTACAATTTTTACTTAGGGTACAGCGTACTGTAAAGTAAATGACACTGTGATCTGATTAGGTAACGGACATTATATCTGTACTTTATGGTACAATTAGTGCAATGGCCACAACTTTGACATGTATACGTACTGCACTTGCGCTAACTGGTGTTATAAAAAATAGTGTTTATCACTCGGCCCCCAAGTGGCACTTTGCCTTGTGTGAATTGCAGTACTCGGCCAAAAAGTGTCACTTAGGGTCCTTGTATTACAAATAACTATTTTGAAATAGACAATGCCAGAAAATGTAAAATTTCTGATGGTACTTGAAAATTCCGAACGTTATAAAATTCAAAGAAATTTTAAAAGTTGGTGGTTTCTTAGGGTCTGGTAATATAGAACGAGGTCCCAACTATAGTTTCACACGATTGCAATAGTCTGAAGAGCGGTCGGTCGTGAAAGAAAAACTTTGTTTTATATAAAAATGTACGAACTTCAAAATTTAAAAAATATATTTTTTGAATGGTACAGTATAAGAATATTGTTTTCATTATTCTAGCGTGAATTTTGTTTATCCATGTTAAAGACATTAAAAATAGTTCAATATCACATAATTTATTTCTATCGGGTCTTAAGTATACCTCAGAATTTATTAAATGCAATCGGTCCACTCATTGTAAAATGGTGAACGTTCAAAAAATGGATTGGGTCAGATTGACCCAGCAGTGTTCTTCCTGATCGAAAAAACAGGAGTGTTTCCCGAAGGTTACAAAAATTAAAGGGTTTTCAAAGGGGTATGCAAAATATCAAAGAATTCCTTAAGATTTCATGGGACTTAATGGGGTCTCTGAGGATTTTAAAGACTTGAACATTTTAAAATGAATTTAAAAAAATATTAAAGATTTCAAGATGTACCGAATTTCAAAATATTTATAAGGATTTCACCAGATTTAAGGAATTTGAATGGCGTTTACTACATTTTAGGGGGTTCAAGGAATTTTACAATATTTGAGCGATTCCTAGAATTTCAAAAGAAATGGAAAGATTTCCCAAGCGACAAGATTATAAAGAATTTTTATAGGTTTCAAGTGATTTACATAAATTGGAGAGCGAGGGGTTGGCAACTCGACCGATCGGTTGTACACCTACTTCTGAATTAAAGGGAATTCAGAATATTTCAATGACTTCAGAAGATTTTATGTGAATTCAGGAAAATTCAAGTGACTTCAGAAGAACTCAAGTGACTGCACGTGACTTCATATGAATTCATGTGACTGCATGTGTATTCACGTGACTTCAAATGACTTCAGAAGACTTCAGGTGACTTTGTGTGATTTCATGTGACTTTAAATGATTGCAGACATTTCATCGTATTTCAGGGGCGGATCCAGCGAGGGGCGAGGGTGGGCGATCGCCCCCCCCCCCCTGAGCCTACAAATATTTTAGCAATTACCGCCAAAAATTTCCTTTTTTTTTTTAGAATTTCAAGATAATATTTCTACGATCGCCCCCCCTTAGGTAGCTGGCTGGATCCGCCCCTGTCGTATTTCAAGTGACTTTACGTGACTTCAGGAGAATTCAACTGATTTCATACGAATTCAGATGACTTCAAGTAATTTCTTGTGTATTCAAACGTTTTGTGAATTCACGGGCGAATCCTTTAGATTTCAAAAGATCTCAGGAAATTTTCGCAGAATTGACTGATTTCAGGAGATTTTACGATATTCGCTATTTACTCAGCAAACGTTCGTAACTAACTACAGCCACATTTTAAGCAATTTCCTGATTTAGAATCGGATATTCTAACGTGAATTTATTACTTAACATCATTAATCCGCTTAAGCTGTTGACTTTATCAATACATAATTATTGATGTTTCAAAACTTTTACGCTTAAAACAGTCCCCGGACTCATTGCCCAGTATGTACAAGGAATAAAAACGTTTGAGTTTTCACTATGCCCGACATCCGATAGGAGCGCACATTGCTCAGGAAGCCTGAATTAAAAAAATACATGGCGAACAATGTAAAAATTCAATTTCCTTCCAATAAAAGCTATTTGATCAAATATTCTTTACGAGGCATTAATCTAGAAAGTTTTAATATTTTTGAAATTAATGCTTACTACCTACAAAGGGAAAATGCTCGAGTATTGAACGTAAATTCTCTTCGATTTATGGCGGGAAGTTCAAATCGATATTTCATATAAAGTAATGATAATAATATTCATTGTTATTATTAAAGTTGAATATTATTTAACTATTGTAACATTATTAATAATTGATAAAAATGATTTAATTATTTTGAAATATTCATTTAAATTAGAAACCAAAAATACGACAATCAAATCTGATAATTTAATTTGATAATAAATCATTTTTAGTCAATATAAAATGTTTTACTTAATTCTCGCAGTGTTTGTTTTGAACTAAAAATTAATGTTTAAATTTATTAATATTAATCAATTATGAATAAATAATAGTAATATAGGTATATTCACATGCTATTTTAATTAATTATTGACAATAAATATTATTATCATTATTTAAATGGAAATATCAGAATCCTGTGTTGAACTTTCCGCCAAAAGAATATTCGTATTTACGTCCATAACTCAAGCATTAAACATTTTTTAGCATCAATTATTGCGTTAAATATATTTCAAACTTTCTAGGTAAACGACTAGTTAAAGAAAGTTGGATAAAATAGTTTATCTTCTTAAAAAGTTGAATTATTACGTTTCGTCCCGTTTCGGCCTCGTGAACTCGTGAACTCGTTATTCTTATTCTGCCGTACAAACTAAAAAGATACACAAGTGACTTTGCCGCTTAGGGTTATTCTCTTAAACTTGGCAATGAAAAATTCGAGATAAGCGGCAATGTCACTCACGTATCTTTTTAGCTTGTACGGCATTATTATACTTTATCCGAAATATACAGGACAAGCTCATCTTATTTTCCCGCGGAGCGACAGTAAAATAGCGCTTTTATTGTACATACGACAATAAGGAGGAAGGAGGAAGAAGTCAGTGAAAAGTAAAAGAAAAGTAAAAAAAATGTGAGAAGAATTCATTTTAAAATTACGTTTAACTACGAAGTGGTTTTTAGACTTCTAACGTCATCCGACGCGCGTACGTACGCGGTACAAATCAAGCGTTGTTTTCCAGAACAAGTGCTCTTATTCTGCCTATTTCAAATAAAGTATCGTATGCACCACGGCAGTAAAGTTGTTTTATACTCGGATGCCGTTTTACCGTCTTCACTAGTGTTTGGCAGTAACACGTTACCAGGATAGTTACTTTTTTTAGTAACTGTAACGCGTTACAGTTTTCTGGTAATGGTAATGCAACGTAACGCACGTTACAGGCCTTTACTTAATAAGATGTTTTAATATGTTTAGCATTACATAGACAAGGATGCGTTATGTCTGCATGGCTATTTATATTATTAATGGACAAGTGTTTAAGAATAGCTCTTTTCGACAAAGAAGGTGTGGATCTCGAAACAGTAAGGGTACGTGGGTTAGC
>JAAAKG020024155.1:0-45221 GCA_010014905.2 Druon quercuslanigerum | reverse complement strand
GTTACCGACGGAACGCTTATTCACTGCTAGTTAAAGATGTTGCGCATGAAGCCACCTTCGGCCCATGTAAATGACAGCTATTATATTTTTTTAAACTTTTTAACCCTGCAAAAAAAACTATTGCGATTACTCCGTGTCGTTTTAATAGAAAGTTTAACGTAGAATCCGTATTTCAACTAATTAAAAATTGATTTTGCTGTTTTTTTTTAGTTTTTGTAGCATGCTACGGAAGGGCTACTATGTGGCTACGATATGGCTACGCTATAGAGTAGCTGTTCCGTTCACGCGGTTCGCCAGGGTTTGCATTCGCTTGGCATCCTCCACCTAGCATTAATACATGCCGAAGAAGTGAATCAGCGCGCAGCGCGACAATTTCTTCTCCGCTGAGGACGAGTTGCGGAATCTCCTCCCGGGTCATATAAGCGAATTTTTACGTTCTTCGACAACTGAAATTGTATGTGCTGCTTTCAATCCCTACTTTTTAAATGCTTACTCTGCTCCAATTTATACGCATCAAACAGAACTTATTGACAATAAGGATATAACGTCCACTTTGGAAGTCAGTCATGTAAAACATCCATTTAAGAATTACACACAGTCAGTACCAGCATACCATTATGTACTTTATGAAAAAAAATTAATATCTTTTGTTTTTGCAGAGTTGAGTGAACAGTTCGAATGTCTACCTAATGGCGAACCTATTCCTGGCGTTCCTCGGCCCAGTACTTCTAACTCTCCAGACCAGCCTGTTCCTTCTGATAGACCTAATTCTCCTCTTAGGTCTGCTGTTCCTGCCGAGATTTCTATTCCTGTCACATCTTGCTCTACTCCTCTGAGGCATCGTTCTTTAATCCTCCAGAGCTTCCTAAGGAATCCTACAGCTCTTAGCCGTATTCGGCTGATTCCTCAAACGAATCGAAACAAGGAATTTGAAATTCGCAGATATTCTTTTCCTGTCGATACTCCAATCAAATTTAGAACAGGACGAGGTACCTCTACGCCTCTGCCAACCTCAGAACTGCTGGTTTTAACAGCATCAAATGGTGACATCATGGCAACATTTGAAAATAATAACACAATTCTTCGTGGAATATTTAAACAAAATATGCTTTTAGAACGGGTAAAAATGAACATTTACAACGGAACGATTGAAGTATTGCGCCGAGAGGAAATTCAGGAAGTTCCCGTAGGCAGCAACCATCCAATCTCGAAGAATTTTGTAGTAGCATATGTAGATCATATCTAGGGAAATAGGGACTACCGAACACATAAAAATCATGACCATGTGCAACATGAATTTTGACAAAATACATCAAGTTTGAACCAAATAGTTGATATTTTCAACGATAAAAGATTACTTTTCAACCAAATGTCGAATAATTGAATTGACATTTAAATATTGTAACTAAGAAGATTAATTTTTTACCCGAAAACACTAATTTTAACAATATACATGAATAGTCATACAGTAACCATACAGTTGTTTGAAAATTGCGCGATTTTAATCACTTCGAGTTACCGTTCATCCGTAGCCAATAAAAACAGTGGGAATTTGTGACACAACTCTATCTAGAGGATCTTTAGGTTTACGAATTTGAAATTCGAACTCAAGATGTCTGAATTCAAAATGGTGAATCCAATATGACTGATCAACATTGTCCAGGTCGTTGATATTAACTCGGAACTCAAAATATCAAAATTCAAACTGGCAAATCCACTATGGAGGATAATGATTATAAGAAGAACGTGTTGACTAAACATTGTGAAACTGGTGTTTTTCGGGCCGCTGATTTTAAAGCGGAACTTAACTATCAAAATTAGAATACTCAATTAAATAAAGCGGATACCATAGCGCAAAATTATTATGCGACGTCATCGGATCTTCTGAGATTGTTATAGAAGCAAGATTAATAATAGCATTCTGGGACGTCACTGAGAACCTTCGAGTTTTCTTGACGTCATTGACCAGTCGGCAGTGCTGCTACACTGCGTCCTTGTCTTTCGCATGAATTTGCGCGCGCATTACTTCTAACTGGCTCACTCTAGCAAGCGCGAAAATAGAATAATTTATCTCCTGTCAACCCCAGCAGATGTTTACCTTCGAAACGGCGATTAACGGTAAAAATAAAACCAATTTTAGTACAAATTGCTCCAAAGGTTTTTTTCGGGTTTGATGAATGTACATATTTTGGATCAGAAAATTATTCCTCTTAAAAAAATGAGCAACTATTTCTAGACGAGCTGAATAAAATTTTAAATATGCTGAAAAAGATGAACTTTTTATTGAATTATCTGCTCAAATCGTGAAAAGGAACCCTGATTAGAGAAAGTAGCACCAATAAACACTGAAATATTTCTGATGATGCAAAGCACAGTTAGAAACTTATGTTGGAAGCCTCCACTACATGTATTGGAAGTTTATTTCTGAAACGTAAGGTAGCGCTACAAAAGCATATTGTTGTCATTTCCATAAGCAAGCATTGGATAGTACCTTACATGTATTGGAATTTTATAATACAATTCCAGTAGCCAGTAAATCGACACCTGATAAAGTGAAAAGTTAAAAAAAATTAAAATCATTTGTCACAAAACTTGTTCCAGGCAAAAAATTGTTCGGATGAAACCAAAACTTTTGTTAATGTATAGTATGTAACTCGAGAATTTTCACCGAATTTTCGGCATTCAAGGAATTTACGGAATACAGAGAACTCCCGAAATACACGAATTTCATTTCATTCATGGCATGCACGGTATACAAGGAATTTACGAGATTAAAAGAATTCATGAAAATTAGGGATTTTACGTAAACGTGGAATTTCTGGAATTCACAGAATTCATGGAATCGCGAAATTCAACGAAGTAAAAGAATTTACGGAATTTAAGAAATTTTCGGAATTCATGGAATACAAGGAAATCAAGGAATTCATGGAATTTACACAATTCAAGAAAATCAGGAAATTCACGAAATCCAACAAATTCACAGAAATCAAGGAATGGACGGAGTTCAAAGAATTTACGGAATCCAAAGAATTCAGGGAACACAAGGAAATCATAATATTAAAGCAAATTACGTAATTAATGGACTACACGGAGTTCATGAAATTCTCGGAATTCACGGAAATGATGGAATTCACGGCATCATGCAATATACGAAATTCACGGAACTTAAGCTATTCACGGAATTGAACTGATTCGTGAATTTTAAGAAAATCGTGGAATTCATGGTGCTCACGAAATTCAAAGAATTCATACAATTCCTAAATTTAATTAAATGCAATAAAATCACGGAATTAACGAAATGAAAGGAATTCATGAACTTACACGAATTCCTTTAAACTCCACAAATTCACCGAATTTCCTGAATTCCGCGAATTTCTTGAATTCCTTTGATTCTATGAATTCCGTAAATCCCGGGGATTCCGAAAATTACTTGAATTCCATGAATTCGACTGATTTGTTAAATTTCATGAATTTGACTAATTTCTTGAATTCCATGAATTTGGCTAATTCCCTCCATTTCGTGAATTCCGCAATTTCCATGAATTCTGCGAGTTCCTTCAATCCCACGAATCCTATAAACTCCGTTGATTGTCTGAATTTTAAAAATTCTGCCGTGAATTTTTGTAGATTCCATGAATTTGGTGAGTTTCATTATTTCCATGAATTTCGTGAATTCCATAAATTCAATGAATTTCATGAATTTCGTGAATTCCATAATTTCCACGAATTTCCTAAATTTGGGAAGTCCATAAATTCGATGAATTCTGTGAATTCAACAATTCAAGTGAATTTCGTGATTTTAATGAATCCTCGAATTCCGTAAATTCCATGAATCCTATAAATTCAGTGAATTCCTTGAATTCCATGAATTACGTGAAATCCATGGAGTTCTCTAATACCGTTTATTCCGTGAATTTCATAAATTCCATTAATTTAGCAAATTCCTTTAATTCCATGAAATTTACGGAATTATAGACTCCACGAAGTTTATGGAATGCGAGAATTCATGGAATTGTCGGAATTCACGGAAATGGTAGAATTCACGGAATTCATTTAATACGCGGAATTTATGGAATTCATGGACGTCGCG
This sequence comes from Druon quercuslanigerum, assembly GCA_010014905.2. Taxonomy (NCBI): domain Eukaryota; kingdom Metazoa; phylum Arthropoda; class Insecta; order Hymenoptera; family Cynipidae; genus Druon; species Druon quercuslanigerum. The sequence goes on along the minus strand of JAAAKG020024155.1, from coordinate 41,131 downwards.
GAATCTATGGAATTAATGGAAGTCACGGAATTTACGGAATTTAACTAATTCGTGACCCTCCAGAAAATCGTGCAATTCACGGTATTCACGAAATTCAAAGAATTTGTTAAAATTTCCTTCGATTCCATAAATACCATGAATTCCGTAAATTCCTTTAATTCCATTAGTTGCACGAATTCCATAAATTTCGTAAATTCCTCAAATTCCATGAATCTTGTGAATTCGTTAACTTCCGAGAATTCCGTGAATTTTATGAATTTCATGAATTCCGAGAATATTTTCATAATTTAGATTTACTTACCACCTTAGGGTTGGCAATCTCTGTTTGCCAGTAGTATGATTATTATGAAATTCAAAAAAACTTTAGGTCACCTGTGGATTCTTGAATAAATCCAACTTCTCATTGTGTGCGCTTTTGTCGGCCTCTCAGAAATTCGATTAAACAAAAAGGGAATTTAATCGATTAAATAGTAATAATAATATATATAATAAATTAATATATATAATATTAGTAATAATAGTCTAATAGCTCGAACCTCACACGTCAAAAAGGTTCTATTTTCGCAATTTTTATCGACCATATTAAATTCGCCATTTTGAAGATTTACATTTTGGGATCGGATAAAATATCAGCGACCCGAACAACCCCCGTGTAGAATTTTGTAGTTAAGTCGGTTTAATTTTACAATTGTGATCAGCCATATTGGATTCGCTATTTTGAATTTTGACATTTTATTTTCGAGTTTGAAATCAGCGACCATAGAACCCCTTACATATTCTGAATGAGGAAATCTGCTTTGATTAAAATAATTAATTCATTTAAGGATTAAAATAATATTTTCTACTACCTTTTTCCCAGAATGATCAAACTCTGCATTAACTGACAGTTCGGATTTGGCATCTTCTTACGAAAATCTATTAGAAAACCTTTATTTAAGATAGCTTTTCAATGTCAATTTTATGTCTGTATTTTCTCTATATTTTTTCTATATTCGATATGTATTTATCTTAAATTAAAAAAAGAATCATCGCCCTAGACCATTTCTATCAAAAATTTTACAATTTTCAGGTAATACATACACATATTATTAAATATACAGTGGTATCAATTCTGACGCATTTCTTATTTGCATCTTTTCCCTGATAATAAAACTAATGAAAATCACATGCTCTAGAAGGAAAATATTGATATTGATGATTAATAAGATGACGACAGAGCAGATGTTATACCTATTCTAAGAAAGCGCTAAAATTTCCATCATTTAAGTTTTACTCAACAAATTCTTTAATACAACAATATCAAGCTTTTATTCTGATTAGAAAAGATGAAGATTTGTTATACTCTCATAATATCCTTGGTTGTTTTCCTCAACTCTCTTGGTAAATAATTTATATCTATAATCTAAAGAAAATTTTTTCAAAACTATACGAAAATCCGCATTCCATTCCAATTGTTCTTTTTTTCACAAATTTTGTTTGGTCTTATCAGAAGAAATGTGTAAGTAAATAGCGCTCACTTCGGCGAATGCCGAAAATGCTTTTTCTCCCACTATGCGGCACCTGGTAAGTAAATGACATGAAATTTTACTTGCATCATGTTATATTCAGGTGGCACTAGGGGAAAAAATTTATGAATAGTATAGAAAAGGTACAGGTAGAATTCGAGGTTTATTCACATTTATTCTCCCACCATCTTTCATCACAGTTGCTCGTGAGCCTCTTAGTACAGATTTAATGGCAGTTTGCACATTATTGTTTGAAATCGTCGACATTTTAATTCTAGACTTTCTTCTTGTTTAAAATCTAGTCTATTTTATAGAAACTTATGCGCTCTACCAAAATTAGGAGAATTCTGCACAGTATTGCATTATACGCTGCAATAAGTTCGAGCAATAAGTTCGTATCAAACCAGTAAAGAAATATTTTAGTTCAAAGTATTATTATCTAGAAAAAAGCAATTAAATCAAATTTATAGGCATAACCGGATTTCATTCATAGCCCTCCATATCAAATTTTATATATACACTAGCATCTTTGGGGCACTTATTAAATATTATTTATCTGGAAGCAATAAATTATCCTCTATTTTCTCATTTAACCTTAAAATGTGAGCGTGCTCTCTTGATTTCGCAAATTTAGCCTTTATTCTGTGACGTCATCGGATCTTCCGAGAATTTTCTAGAAGCAAGATTATTGATATTATTCTGTGACGTTATTCGGAACCTTTGAGTTTTCTTGACGTGATTAACCAGTCGGCAGTGCTGCTACACAGCGTCCTTGTCTTTCGCAAGCAATTGCGCGCGCATTCCTTTTATGTCGCTCGCTCTAGCAAGTGAATGGAATATTGTGTCTCCTGGCAATCCCAGCAGATTTTTATATTCGAAACGGCGATTAAATTATTAGAAACGCAAATAAGAGTTACTTCCATACAAAGTAATTGTTGCGTAACCTGTTAACGTTATCTGCAGCAGGGTTTCAATAGATGACATTATTCAAGTCTTTGCCATTAACGCTTTATGCAAAGGCCATTTCGGAGCATGCCCGAAACAAGACTCAAATAGGATTTCCAGTATAATTAGAATAATTTTTAGAGCTATAGCTTGCATTTACATCCGCTTGGTATCCGCCAGCTTGCATTAATACGTGACGAAGAAGTGAATCAGCGCGCAGCGCGACAGTTTTCCCTCCGCTGCGGACGAGTTGCGGAATCCCCTCCCACCTTTTTAAATGCTTACTCTGCTCCAATTTATACGCGTCAAACAGTACTTATTGACAATAAGGATTAAGGAATTACACACAGTCCGTACCAGCATACCATTATGTGCTTTACGAAAAAAAGAATATTTTGTTGCTGTTGCAGGGTTGAGTGAACAGTTCGAATGTCTACCTAATGGCGAACCTATTCCTGGCGTTCCTCGTCCCAGTACTTCTAACTCTCCAGACCAGCCTGTTCCTTCTGATAGACCTAATTCTCCTCTTAGGTCTGCTGTTCCTGCCGAGCTTTCTATTCCTGTCATATCCCGCTCTACTCCTTTGAGGCATCGTTCTATAATCCTGCAGAGCTTACTAAGGAATCCTACAGCCCTTAGCCGTATTCGGCTGATTCCTCAAACGAATCGAAACAAGGCATTTGAAATTTGCAGATATTCTTTTCCTGTCGATACTCCAATCAAATTTAGAACAGGACGAGGTATCCCTGCGTCTTTGCCAACCTCAGAAGTATTGATTTTAACAGCATCGAATGGTGACATCATGGCAGCATTTGAAAATAATAATACAATTCTTCGTGGAATATTTAAACAGCGTAGGTTTTTAGAACGGGTAAAAATGAACATGTTTAACGGAACGATTGAAGTATTGCGGCGAGATGAAATTCAGGAAGTTCCCGTAGGCAGCAACCAGTCAATCTCAAAGAATTTTATAGTAGCATATGTAGATCATATTTAAGGAAAGAGAGTCTACCGAAATATAAAAATAATGACTTTGTGCAACATGACTTTTGACAAAATATATAAACTTTTAAACAAATAGTTGATATTTTCAACAACGAAAGATTACTTTTTAACCAAATGTCGAATAATTAAATTGACATTTAAAGAAAAATTAATTTTTAATGAAACAAATAACGAGTTTTCAACCAAATATTTTAACGAAGAAGATTAATTTTTGACCAAAACACATTAATTTTAACAACACACATGTGTATTCAGCAAAAAAAATACATTTTGAACTAAAACGGGAACCGTTATAATTACGTTATTAAAAATTAATTTTCATAAACAAATTAAATTATTAACAAAATGATTACATTTTCTGACAAAAAAATTAATTATATACCAGTAACAAAAATTTTGAAACAACAAGATTAATTTTCTCCTGAAGAAGACGAATTTTTATAAAAATACCTGAATTTCCAAATAAAAAAGTAACTTTATACACCAAATAGAACATTCTATTTTCTCTAAATATTTACATCTAGAGGATCTTTAGATACGCTGATTTCAAATATGAACTCAAAATGTAAAAATCCAAATAAAAAAGTTTCAAATACTCTGCAATCTCGGTTTTTTTTAATAGTTTGAGTATTATAAAATTTAAAACATCTGTAGGTCACCTGAGGATTCTTGAATAAATATAACTGATCATAGTCTGTGTTTTTGCCAGCATCTCAGCAATTCGATGGAAAAAAGATGATTCAGCGACTACTCAGGAATTTAGTCGATTAAATAAAAAAATCCAAGAGCTCGAATCTCACACGTCAAAAAGGTTCTATTTTCACCATTTTTAATGACCATATTGAATTTGCTATTCTAAATTTGTACATTTTGAGTTCGGATTTAATAGCAGCGACCCGGAAAACCCCCATGTATCATTTTGTAGTGAAGTTGGTTTAATTTTACAATGGTGATCAGCCATATTGTATTCAGCATTTGAATTTTGACATTTTTAATTCAAATTTTAAATCAGCGATCACAGAAGCCCTTAAATACTCCGAATGAAGAAAGCTGCTTTAATTACAATGATAAATTCATTTAAGGATTAAAATAGCAACTTCCACTACCTTTTTATCAGAATCATCAAGCTCTACATTAATTGATAGTTCGGATTTAAAATCAGCCTGCTAAAATCTATTAAAAAACCTATATTCAAGATAGCTTTTCAAGGTCAATTTTTCCTATTTTCTTTATATTTTTTCTATGTTCGATATCTATTTACCTTAAATTAAAATTAAAATCATCCCTCTAGTTCATTCCTATCAAAAATGTTACGATTTTCAGATAAAATTGATCAAAACCGCCCATAGTGCGCCGTATTTCGATAAAACCTACATACATTATTAAATATATAGTGGTATTAATTCTAACTAAACTCTGGGACAATATTCATGCTGATAATAATTAAGATGACGACTGAAGCATATATTATACCTAATCGAGACAAGCGCTAAAATTTCTATTAGTTACGTGTTACTTAACCATTTCTATAATACAATATTATCAAGCTTTTATTCTAATTAGAAAATATGAAGATTTGGTATAATCTCATCATATCTTTGGTTATCCTCAACTCTATTGGTAAGTACTTTATATCTATAATCTACAGCAAATTTTGTCAAAACTATACTAAAATTAGAATTTCTGCGACTTAATCCGCATGCTATCCTTACTTTTCTTCCTTCACAAATTTTTTTTAGCCTTATCAGAAGAAATGTGTAAGTAAATAGCGATCACTTCGGCAAATTTTCATTACCAGGACCCTGCAGAATTTGGGGTTGTGGGTCTATTGTAGTTGGTACCGTGGAGAATTTTTGGTGGGGAAGGGATCCACTGTGGAGAGTACCCAGGAAAATTTGGAATGGGTGGCACACAAATCTAGTGACCGCCCAATTCTTCATGAATCGTAATTTTTTTTTTAATCTTTGGAAAAACTTATGGTAGAACTTCTAAGTCATATGTTCTACATTAACCGATTTATTAAACAATCGGATTTTATTTGTTTCAAGTCTAATTGATTTTGGGTCGTAATTTTTTGGGTACGGAGTTTATAGTTGTGGAATTCGATGGAATTGTAGCGTCTACTCAAATATTTCATACAAAAATTCTTTGTGGTATAATAATAGTCAATGAATTTTCTATAGAAGCGCAAATTCTTGTTCCATATTTGGTTCCAGCTTTCATCGTGTTAGTGATTTAAAATATTTTGTTACCCTTCAAATCAGCCAGCCTCATTGATGAAAGAAACTCTTCACTGAGGGTTGTTTTGTTTAATTTTGCGAAATCTATCTTCACTTTTTAATATTAACACCTGTGTCACTTGTTTTAGTTACTGAATGTTCCTTACAAATACGTTCAACATGTTTAAGAAGTTTCTACATTATAATTAAAGCATCATGCGTATAACGTTTTGCAACGCAAAATGTAATGAACCCTTTAAATAATAATAAATCGCAAAATATAATTTGTTAAGGTAATGAAGAATTCCAAAAATCCTTTCTAGAAAGGTGTATAAAATCATTTGTATTCAGTGAACATGTTTACCGAATCCTATACTGTAATTTAAGATCCACGAAAACTTTTTTTTAAATTTAATGTATTTTTAATAAATGTTTTTAAAATTCAATGTATTATGTAAAAGGATGTAATAAATATTCCTTATTTTTCTCATATAGCCTTGAACCTTTTTCTCGCATACTCCGAAAGTTATGAACACATGCATCTTTTACGTATCAAACTAGTAAAGAAATATTTTAGTTCAAAGTATTATTATGTAGAAAAAAGCAACTAAATTATATCTATAGCCAAAATAGGATGTCATAAATATCCCTCCATATCTAATTTCATCTATACACTTGCATTTTTAGGGCACTAATTAAATATTATTCATAGGGATTGTTATACGCGGCTCGCATAGGGCGAGATTCCTTCTCGCATACGACGTTTATCCGTTCGGTGAGCAACCATTTTAGATGTAAAAATAGTCGACGAGAGAAAAAGAAGAGAGAGAGAGCGAAATACTATTTTCCGCCATACTAGTTCAACCACATGCGTCTCCCACCACTCGATCGGCTGGTATTCCGCTGTTAGCTCAATTGACCTCCCCAGGCTGGAATTCCGCTCGGGGTAGGCTCCATTGACACGCATCAACGCTATAGAAACATAGTCCTCTCTCTCACTCCCACGGCTGGACATCCGCTGTGGGCAACCCCGTAGGGTTTACCTACGCTCCGCACGCCGCATGCGGCAGAGAGTGGAACTGCGCTTCATCTTCTCTCTCTCTCTCTTTCTCTCGCCCCCTCTCTCTCTCTATTGTAGACGCGCAAGCCTAACTATTCCAGGCACCCCTGGTATTCACGCTACTTAGGGCGAGCTGTCAGTAGGAATACTATAACATTAAGACTACAGTGTACGCACAAACATTGAACAAGAATTTAAATAAATAACTACGCTACAGAAACATGGTAAGAGAATTCATCTAGCCCATTTCTAGCCTTTATCCTTATTCCTTCTTTTGCGGGTCGGCTGGCATACCAGCTCGTCCGTTCCGCTGATACGGCTGGCATACCAGCTGTACTCGGCTGGATCCTAACCCTACTTTTTTTTCTCCCCTTTTTGTTTGTTAGTTTGGACCATGGACCATGGAGCACAAGGCTTTCCGAGGATCTACGTGGCTCCCCCTACCAGCCGGAATTCTCTTACTCCCTCTAACGGACCCCATCGGAACCAATCCTCTCTCTTTCTATCTTACGAGGAAGAATGACTATAATCATCACGCACCCAAATGAGGAGGATATGTAAGACCATATCAGGATGCAATAAATCATCCTCTTTTTTCTCATTTAACATTAAAATGTAAACGTGCAATCTTGCTTTCGCAAATTCAACCTTTATAAAATAGCGCAATATTATTCTGTGACGTCATCGGTTCTTCCGAGAATGTTATAGAAGCAAGATTATTAATGTAATTCGTGACGTTATTGGGAACCCTCGAGTTTTCTTGACGTCATTGACCAGTCGGCAGTGCTGCTACACTGCGTCCTTTCCAGTGTAATGCAATGAGTTTTAGAGCTATAGTTCGCATTTACATCCGCTTATTATCCGCCAACTTGCATTATTAAACGAAGAAGAAGTGAATCAGCGCGTAGCACGACAATTTTCTCTCCGCTGCGGACGAGTTGCGGAATCCCCTCCCGGGTCATATAAGTCAATTTTTCCTTTGTTCGACAGCTGAACTTCTGTGTGCTGCTTTCAATCCCTACTTTTTAAATGCTTTCTCTTCTAAAATTTATAAGCATCAAAATGAACTTATTGGCAATAAGGATTAATATTTTGTTTTTGTTGCAGGGTTGAGTGAACAGTTCGAATGTCTACCTAATGGTGAACCTATTCCTGGCGTTCCTCGTCCTGGTACTTCTAACTTTCCAGACCAGCCTGTTCCTTCTGATATACCTGATTCTCCTGCTAAATCTGTTGCTCCTGCCGAGCCTTCTATTCCTGCCACATGCCGCTCTTCTCCTCTGAGGCAGATATACTTTTCCTGCCGATACTCCAATCAAATTTAGAACAGGACGAGGTACCCCTACGCCTCTGCCAACCTCACAACTATTGGTTTTAACAGCATCAAATGGTGACATCATGGCAACATTGGAAAGTAATAATACAATTCTTCGTGGAATATTGAAACATCATATCTTTTTAGAACGGGTAAAAATGAACATTTACAACGGAACAATTAAAGTATTGCGGCGAGATGAAATTCAGGAAGTTCCCGTTGGCAGAAACCAGCCAATCTCAAAGATTTTTATAGTAGCACATTTAGATCAGATTTAGGGAAGTAGAGTTTACCGAAAACATGAAAGGCATGACCTTGTGCAGCACATATGGCGTTTAGATTGTATATCACGCTATTTGGAAAATTTCTCTATCTTTTTCACAGATCCTCACACAAAACTTGAACTACACAGAGTGACTTAAGTTCCAGTTTGTTTTTAAAATTTTGAATTTTTCACGACCTATCAACCTATCAACTGAAATGTAAGTTTGTGATGAAAAAAAACGAGACAAGACGAAGCGATCATCTGGAGTAACATTGTTCATCTCGACGTAATGAGTATGGTGTTAAAGGTTTTAATTCAATCTGACGAGATTTTTGAAAAAGGTTAAAATGGTTGAAAATTATCACTAAGTGTTAGAGAGACTTAACCAGCAGGGAACAAAATTCGTTACTTTCACTGAATATGCATTATAAACAAATGAAAAATTTAGCCTGTATTTCAATTCAAAAACAGTGTATCTTTAAAAAGTAATGCATTACTAAACACGTCATGAATTAGAATTAGAACATTTGTGAAGAAACGTTCGTAAAAAGAAAAAATATTATTTAATGTTAAAACAATTCAACCAAGTGTAGTTTAGAATGTAAACACATCTCATTTAAAGTTTTACAAGTGAAGATTTAGAAATGTTGGAAATTTTTTCGTAAATAGTTTTCGCATCTTTCTTCAAACTCGATCATTATAGCATTAAACTGGGACATACAAGCATTTTCGGAAAAATTCAAATTATTTTGCTAGAGTTTAAAACAATTTTTCATTTTTTTCTGGTATTTATTTAATAACTCATTTTCTTGTCTCAAATTAGCCTTTTTAAAAATAACTAAAATTTAGTAATAATGACTGCTTTGAATTAAAATTCTCGAAAAGGGGAAATGGTTATCAGGCTTTTTTCTGAGTGGTTAGTATCTTGAATTTTATTCGTACTTTAGTATACAAGGTATTTCGCTAAGTACTACATTATTTTGAATATATAGTGGTATAAATTTTAATGGAATTATAATGTACATCTTCTGGCTTGTACTAACAAAAATGAAACGTACATAATTCAGAAAGACAATATTTATGCTGATAATAAATAAGATAACGACCGTAGCAGATAGTATAAATAATCTGAAAAAAGCGCTAGCACTTTAATTAGTTACAGTGTTACTCAAAACATTCTTGAATAAAAAATTAATAAGCTTTGCTTCCAATTTGAAAATATGAAGATTTTCTATGCTCTCATCATATCCTTGGTGGTTACCCTGAAGTCGATTGGTAAATAACTAATATAGTTAAGCTATAATTGAAGGCACATTTTTTAAGGTACATAAAAATCAGAATTAATGTTATGCAATCTTTATTCTATCCCAATTAAAGGGCCCGCACTCTAAACCAGTTAAAAGATATTTCATAAATTTTACGCAGTGAAGAAAAATCGTTTCGCGGATCTACGCTGTAGATACCATAACGCGATTTTCGCAAATCCATTGCTAAAAAACTAAAATGAATTGTTCCTTTTTTTTATATTTAGTGAATTTAAAAAGTGTGCAAGAAGATACAAACAAATAGATTTCGAGAAAAAAGTCAGTTAACAGGTTTAGACCGCGAATTTCTTGTGCTCGTGCAAAAAGGCATGCACGCTGCGCTTGAAGGGGTCTTGATCAAAAGTCTGGCAACCTTAGGTTTTCTTGATGGATTATATTCCTAGGCATGCCAGGAGTATTTTAAGCTCAAAACTAAAATCAGCGACCGGGGGCTTTTTGAAAAAATCGATTTTAGTATTTAAATTTTCAAAATTGGGGGGTTTACGTTTTAAGCATTTGAGGTTCGCATTTTTCTAGTAGCTGCAATTCCATAAGAGTAGGTGTGTATAGCGTTTTGTGGTCAATTTGAAATAATTTTTTGAAAAAATTTTTTTTTATTTAAAAGTTTACCTGTTTCACTATGATTTTCATTTTTCTTGCATGCAACCGTTGCGTTAAAAATTCAACAAAGTTGTCAAACATTCCAACTTTTCGATTAAAAATTCAACTATTTAATAGAAAATTAAGTTACTGTTTTAAGTTTTATGTTATTGCTGTATTAAAAAGAGAACTAAAAAAAATTTAATTTTTATTTGAATTTAATATTTTAAAGTTAAAAAGAGAACTAAAATCTTTTATGAATGAAAATTCTACTTTTTAAATTTTATTTCTTTTTAATTAAAAATTGAATCTGTTTTATTTAAATTTTAATTTCTTAGTAAAAAGCCTATTTTTAAGATTAATCTTTTCGAGTTAAAGATTCTCCTTTTTTGGTAAATAAATAATTTTCTAGATCTGAATTTTTATTTTAGTTAGGTAAAATGCATCAGTTTTGTGGGAATTTAATTTTTAACTTTCATTATTTTCTTCAGTTAAAACTTTTTTAAGAAACTTCATCTTTTTGATTTAAGTATAAACTCCTAAACTTTTTTGTTGGGCATACAGATTTTTAGTTTAAAAATTTTAGTATTTTTTTAAAGAGCCATATTTTATAGTAAAACACATTTAAAAAAAAAATTAAATTAGTAAATTTAAAAATTTTTAATTAGTAGAGGAAAAGTAAGAAAATTTTAAGAATGAAGTTCTCGGAGACCGTGCCTAATTCTACTAGTAATAAATATCAAAAGATTTCTATAAAATAAAAATTACGTACATACTGCATTGTTCTGATCTTGTAATATTTTTAACAAAGAATCTTTAATCAACAAAATTAGACAGTATATCGGATACAAAATAAAATTTTCACATTTATTAGTTTATTTAAAATTAAAAAAAGTATTTTCTACAAACTGAATCAACCAAATCCTTTAAACAAAATGCTTGGATCGTCAAACAAAAAAGAATAAGTTTCAACCATAAAGTTGCATTTTCATTTGAAAAATGATATTTCCAGTAAAACAGATGACTTTGAATCAAAACAATGAATTTTGTAAAACAACTTGAATGTTTTGTTAAAAACAATTTAATTGACTTTATACGAACAAAATATGAATTTTTAAATAAGAAACAAGTTACTACAAAAAACATTGAATTTTCAATCTAAAAAATTTTTTTGAATTTAATTTCAAGAGACAAGTTTTTTCAGCCAAAAAGAATAAAAATATAAGAAACTAGTTGAATTCTCTAACAAACAGTTGCATTTTTCATTTTATCGAAGAAAGATGAAATATTTACTAAAACAGATGAATTATTAATAAAAAAGACCTATTTTTTTTAAAGTTAAAGTTTTATCCAGAAAAGATTCAGTTCGTTTTTCAACAACATAATATAAATTTTAAACAAAAAGTGAATTTACTACGAAATAGTTAAATAAAAAAAAACAGTGCAACTTTCAACAAAAACTAAGTTTTTTTAAGGAAGTAGTTTTGTTGCCAACCAAACATTTTTATTTTTATCCAATAAAGATAAAATTTCTCCTAAAATAGCTAAAGTTCTGAATTCAAACAATTTCCAAAAAAAGGTAAATTTTCATCCCGAAAACCACCCAGAAAAAATTGTCAAGTTTTTTACCAAATATTTGCATTTTTATCCAAGAAAGATATAATTTTTTGCCAAAGCCGGTGAATTTTAAAATTCAAAAGACAATCTTTCGACAAATAGGTTGAATTTTCGACCGAAAATTTGCATATATATTAAAGAAAGACGAAAACATTTATAAAACAGATGAATTAAAAAAAAAGAAGTTCAAAAAAATAGTTCAATTTTTCCCGAAGAAAATTCTAATTCACATTCCAGTTCCAGTGCCCTATATTTGAAAGAAGTGCGGAAAAGGAACAAAGTGCGTATCAAAATTTAAGAAATAGCAATTAGAATAAAATCCAAATTAAATGACCAAATTCGGACCACAACGCACAAACAAAAAATGCTTCAATTGTAATCTAAAAAAATTTTTGTAAGAAAAAAAATTGTGAGAAAAAAATAAAAAAGAGGAAAAAAAACTGAGAAGGCAACCAACCACATCCCCTTCCTTCTTTTTTCTTTCTTTCGTTTTTTAAACTTTATTATTATTAAATCACAATAATAGAAGATTGAAAATAAAAAATAAAGTAATAATATTACCAACGTTTCGGTACTCATGCAGTATCCTTATCAAGGCAAGAAAAATATAAACAATAGCATCAAAGAACAGGTGTTCTCTCTTTGATACCTGAAAATCGAATTAGGGTCAGTAGGTCAATCTGTTATTAACATACAAGAAATAATTGTCTTAAATAAATCCGAAATAGAGTAAGTAAAATAAAAATAAGATCCATGGATCCTCACCGTTAAATTTAATTAATCATATGAGCACAACTTTCGTTTAATTGGTCCAAATCGATTTTTAAATTAATAGATAACTTTTTTTGTTTTTTAATATAAAGCATTTCCATGAATTGTCTCTTTCTCTGATTAATTTCATTATGCAAAATTTTAACATTATTGCAGTCAAACTCATGGCCAATATCATCAAATTTCCTTGTAGACCACACCGCTTTTTTCAAAATTCTCTAAAGGATCTTTACCAAAATTGACCAATAAATCCACTTTAAATGGTAAACTGAAAATAGCATGAATTTTAAACTTTTTCAGCATTAGTTCAATAGTTTTAGAAATTTGACCAAAAAACAAAGGAACAAAAGTATTAAATGAACTAAATTCCTTTAACTCTTTCTGATTATGTGCGGGCAAAGTATTACTATGTCTATGTCTAAAAATCTGATTTTATTATTCTGATCTATTTCATGAGTAAATTAAAGTTTGGGATAAAAACTATTGAAAGCGTCAATGACCATCTGAAATTTTACCAGAAATACGCACAATTTGGTCTCATCGACATACCGGAAATACAAAAGTAAAAAAATTTAATTTCTTAAAAGCAAAAAGCCTCTACATCTTCCATTACTATTTCTGCTAAATTCAGAAAAATGACTAAACCTATGGGAGTAACAATCTTCTGCCTATAAAAAGATCCATTATATTTAAAATAAGTGGAGTTCATGATAAAATCTGTCCATGTGATGAAATCTTATTGACATAATCGAGTACGTCTTTTTATATTATCTTATCTATTAAAAAAATTTTGATATAGAAGTGATTAAGGGTCGGGATGGTAATATTATTTACAATTGGTATAGGAAAAGTACATATCCAGGCAGAATTTTAAATTTCTTTTCTGCTCATCTTATTTAAAATAAAATTGCGATAATTAGGAATTTAGTTGACAGAGCTCTTAGTTTGTCCAACTTTTTATTTCACACAAGACATTTAAATATTGTTAAGAGTTTCCTTTTTCTTAATCATTACCCACAAAAGTTAATTTACAAACATATTGCAATTATTATTCAACTAATCGAAAATAGAGTGATAATTTGCCCGCAGATAATCAGAAAGAATTAAAGGAATGAAGGTCTTTTAATACTTTTGTTCTTCCGTTTTTTGGTTAAATTATGTTTAAAAAGTTTGAAATTCAAACTATTTTCTGTATACCAATTAAAATGGATTAAGTGATTAATTTTGGTAAAGATAAGTTACGTGGAACAGACTAGCAGACTTTTTAATACTCGGATAGAGAAACGCAAAGTGATGTTTATGTGGGACGCTGTTATACCAGGGGTGTTAATTGAAGTTTGCCGGTTTTACTCCTAGATTTCGCTAGAGATATCTATTCATTTCTATGACTTGGCATCTATGTCATATTTTTCTATGGACAATAACCTTCAAAAATACACAATTCCATGCTGCCGAAATAATAGAATCATAGTTGTTTACCTCATTGAATATTGCGAGTTTCGTTCCAAGTAAATTGCATTTGCGGCATTCGTTGCTTTTCTTATATTATCAAAATAAAAAGGCAGTTGAAGTTCATCGATTGCTGGTAGAAGCTTATGGTGAACATACTCTAGTAATTAGAACATGGGAGACATGGTTTCGTATATTTAAGAGTGGAGATTTCGAGTTAACAGACAATGAACATCCTGGTGCAGCGAAAAAGTTCGAAGACGAGGAATCGCAGGCGTTATTGGATGAAGACCCAACCCAATCGTAACAACAATTGGCAAAAACACTAAATGTGATTCGAACAGCAATTTCCCAACGTTTAAGAGCCATAAAAAAATCCAAAAGTATGGAAAATGGGTACCACACCAACTGAACGATAGACAAATGGAAAATCGAAAAACCGTTTGTGAAATGCTGCTTGAACGGTTCAAAAAGAAATCTTTTCTGCATCGAATTGTCACGGTTGACGAAAAATGGATTTATTTCGACAACCCGAAGCGGAAAAAATCATGGCTTTCACCTGGTGAGCTCCGCCCATCGACTCCAAGGCCAAATCGCTTTGGCCGTAAGACAATGCTCTGTGCTTGGTGGTACCAGTATGGTGTGGTGTACTTCGAGTTATTGAAACCTAGTGAGACGGTGAATACGGATCGCTACCGACAACAAATTATCAATTTGAATCATGCCTTGATCAAAAAACGGCAGGAATGGGCCCGAAGACATGGCAAAGTTATCCTACAACATGACAACGCACCGTCGTATACCGCTAAAGCGGTGAAGAACACATTAAAAGTATTAAATTGGGAAATATTATCGCACCCGCCGTACTCTTCAAACCTCGCCCCGTCCGACTATCACCTTTTCGCATCAATGGGACACTCACTCGCAGAGCAGCGCTTTGCCAATTTTGAAGAAGTCAAAAAATGGGTAGTCGAATGGTTTGCCTCGAAAGAGAAAAAGTTTTGTTGGAATGGTATCCATGATTTGCCTGAAAGATGGGTAAAATGAGTAGAATCCAATGTTCAATACTTTGAATAGAATTTTTTTGAGATTCCCTTGAGGATTAAGTGTTTTCCTTATTGAAAACACCAGCAAACATCAACTAACACCGCAGGTATGAGTGTTATAAGAGTATTCAGGCAGAATTTTAAATTTCCTTTCTGCTCATCCTATTTAAAACAAATTGTGGTAATTAAGAATTTAGTTGACAGAGCTCTAAGTTTGCCGAAATTTTTATTTCACACAAAACATTCAAATATTGTTAAGATTATTCTTTTTCTTAATCAATACACACAAAAGTTAATTGAGAAACATATTTCAATTAGAATTCAACAAACCAAAAACAAACAGAGTGATAATTTGCCCGCAGATACCAGAAAGAGTTAAAGAAATGTAGTTCAATTAATACTTTGGTTCTTCCGTTTTTTGTCCAATCATGTTAAAAAAAGTTTAAAATTCAAACTGTTTTCTGTATACCAATTAAAATGGATTTAGTGACTAAAAGTGGTAAAGATGAGTTACGTGGAACAGATTAGCAGACTTCTAAATACTCGAATAGAGGAACACAAAAGTGATGTTCATTTAGAACGCTTTCATACGAATGTTATAAGAGTATTGAGGTAGAATTTTAAATTTCTTTTCTGCTCATCCTATTTAAAGCAAAATTGCGGTAATTAAGAATTTAGTTGACAGAGTTCTAAGTTTGTCCAACTTTTCATTTTACACAAGACATTTAAGTATTGTTAAGAATATCCTTTTTGTGAAGCATTACCCAAAACATTTAATTGAGAAACATATTGCAATTAGAATTTAACAAATAAAAAACAGAGTAATAATTTGCTCACAGATAATCAGTATGAATTAAAGGAATGTAGTTTAATTAATACTTTTGTTCTTCCTTTTTTGTCAAATTATGTTTAAAAATTTTTAAATCCGTAATATTTTCTGTATACCATTTAAAATGGATTTATTGATTATAATTGGTGAAGGGAATTTGTTGATATTGACAGTAAGTTTGACTGGGATAATGCTAAAATTTTGCATAGTGACAGTGATGAGAGAAAGATAAAATTCATGGAAATTCTTTGTATTAAAAAACAAAAAAAAATGTCTATTAATTTAAAAAAAAACGATTTGAATCAATTAAACAAAAGTTTTTAACTTTATATATAATAGAAAAGACGAAAGAAAGAAAAATAGAAGGAAGGGGATGTGGTTGGTTACCTTCTTATGTTTCTTTCCTCTTTTTTATTTATGTCTGAATCCTTTGTTTTTAACAAAAAAATTTCAGATTACAATTGGGGCATTTTTCATTTTTTCGTTGTGGTTCAAATTTTGTCGTTGGATTCTTGTTTTCTATACGCGTAAATTTAAGTGAAATATTTCGAGTCTTTAAATAAAAAAGTCAGTACTATACGCGGAAATAATAGTGAAATATTATGGCAGTGTACTATACAGTTAAACTTTTCTACTGTTGCTACTATAGTATCACAATTGATAATTGAGAAGCATGATGATATTGATATGTGGGACGTTTATTATTTGCTTCAAATTTTACGTGTAGTTAACCTTATAATATTTCACTATTAAGTCTGTGACATACTCGTTCGAGGCTTAGAATTTTTAAAAATAATTTAATAATATTTTATTTGAATGAAGAAAATAAGAACGGAGCCAAACCACCGTTTGATATTTCAAACCAATATTTCATTGATTGACAAGTTTTTTTTCGTGTCTTATGCCACTTTAATCACGTACTATATCACTTTGCTACAGCCTTATACGACATTTTGAAAAATTTATCAGTTAAAAATTAGTCAAAGGGATACCACCATTTGTCCTTACCCATTAAGGCACATACCTCTACGTAAAGTAAACGATTTTTTTGGATGTAAGAAAAAGTATGAGTGATGTTTATACTATACAAATTAGGAATAACATATTTAAAAATACTTAGTGATAATTAGCATTAAGCTATTTGTGAAAAATACTTAAATAAAAAAGCATACAATCGAATTAAATGTGAAAACCCATGGACTTACAGTGGCCCAATATCTTTAGGATGTCGCCGTACCAGGAATTGTAATTCTTTAATTTTTTGCCATACATTTATTTATATTTTGGAGCAGCGAAGGAACTAATGAAATTTTATTGTTATAAAAAAATTAAGAGATTTTCAAATGATAAAATCACGTTTCAGGAAGAGAATTTTTCATTATGTTTTTAAAATTCACTATCCACAGAACTCTTGCACACTTTTCTTTACTATTCAGACACTTAACAATTTTAAGTACTGCTCTCCATCCCCACAATTTAAATTGCTTACTCTGCTCCAATTTATAACCATCAATAGATAGAGTCCTTGTCCAAGGCGCGTCAAAAAGCTCGACAATGAGAAAGATAGTACGGCTAAAGTGGCCCACCAATGAGAGCGCTCCTCAATGAGCTGTCGCGCAGTAGGAGAAGGTATGGTGCACTTTTAGAGTCAGTCATTTCTAAATTTCCATTCAGGAACTGCACACAGTAAACACCTGCATACCATTCTGTACTTTGCGAAAAAATAAATACTCTCTTTCTTGATTCAAACTCCTGAAAACAACAATAATCCAAAGACCAAATTTGGAAAAAAAAACAAAAAATTTTGTTAACGAATTTCGGACAGAAATAAAAAAAGAGGAAAGAAATATGAGAAGGCATTCAATAAAAGAAGTTTCAAAAAATAAAAATTAATGTAACATTACCAACGTTTAGGTACTGTATGAGTATCGGAACATTGTTAATATTATTATTTTTTAATCTTCTTCTATTGTAATTTGATAATCATAAAAATAAAGAACACGAAAGAGAGAAAAAAGAATGGAGAAGATGTGGTTGGTTTCTTCCCACTTTTCTTTCCTCTTTTTTATTTTTGTTGGAGTTTTTTTTCTTTAGATTACAATAGGAGCATTTTTAGTTTCTTTGTTTTGGTCCAAATTTAATCGCTGGATTCTTGTTTTTTTAGGAGTTTTCTTCAATTTGATTATGTTTCTGACTTTTTCATTGAATTTTGACTCTGTTTCTTGTTACAGAGTTAAGTGCCAGTCCTTCCAACTCTCCAGACCGACCTGTTACTCCTAGTAGATCTTATTCTTTGGGTAGACCTCATTCTCCAGCTACACCTTATTCTCCTGTTAGGTCTGGTGATCATGCCGTGTCTTCTATTCGAGTCAGATCCATCTCTCCCCCTCGGAGGCATCGTTCCTCACTCCTGCAGAACTTGCTGAAGAATTCTGAAGATCTTAGCCTCATTCGGCTTATTCCTCAAACGAATAGAAACAAGGCATTTGAAATTCGTAGATATACGTTTTCTGCTGACACTCCAATCAAATTTAGAACAGGTCGTGGTACCCCTGCGCCCATACCAACTTTACAACTACTAGTTTTAACAACATCCAATGGTGACATCATGGCAACACTTGACTATAATAATACAATGCTTCGTGGAATATTTGCGAAGAATATATTTTTAAAACGGGTGAGAATGAACATGTACAACGGCACGGTTGACGTATTGCGGCGAGATGAAATTGAGGAAGTTCCCGTAGGCAGCCATCGCCCAATTTCAAAGAATTTTATTGCAGTAAGTCTAAAACAGAAGAAATAGGGTTCATCGCAAACATAAAAATCATGCTATAGAAAAAAAGGGGTCTTACATTTTTTTTATTTTCCAAGTGACGTCTAAACGGAATGAGGGATCGTTTTGAAAGTTTAGCAAATGGAAGAGGAGGCAATAAAGTGCATGTCTCTGCTTTCTTTCGGTGGAATAAAAACAAATCGAACTAAATAAAAATGGAAGCTGTATCTGTACTTTTCTTTCCCAACTTACGTCCACACGGAATGAGATATTATGATGAAAGTTTGGCACGCTAAATAGAAGCCAGGGAGGAAGGTGTCTCTGGTTCTAAATCATTAGAAATGTGAAAAAAGTTTTTATTTTAATTATTAATTTGGAGAAATACCGAACATTCTGTAGAACCCTGCGAGCAATTTGCAGTATTTTCAATGGGCGAGTAGATGTGAGAGTCTTGTAACATGCCTGCATGTGTCGTATTTATCCACATGCAGCAGAATCTTTCGCTAATAAATTACCTCAGTGCAGAAATAACCAACTTTGCAATATCGATGACTTAAGTTTTGCATTTGACATGGAACGTATGCTAAACTAAAACGCAAGACATGCACACATTTTTTGTAGTTTTAATACACTCATATAGCGCATTTCTTTTTCAGAAGCAGATACAAAATTACATTTTATTCTCAAACGAAATTATATTTTTTATGGGGGAAATTATTACGAATTTATAATGATTTAAATATACAGGTATAGGTCTGGAATAAATTTCTTATCGGAGAGACCACACTACAGTAGATAAAAAAGTCTAATCGTATTAATAGTACAAATATTTATTCAAATCACATTCGTCTCACATCAGACGTGTAGAAGTATCTAACTCACTTTTCATTAATTGCCCAATTTTCAAGGTTTTAAATTTATTCACAATGTTTAAATTTATGACATATTTTTTACAAATGTGAACATTAACTAATTGCAGAGTTACGTGTGTATTAAATAACTACGCAAATGAGCTTCCTTTTTTAAATTAAGAAAATTCAGTTATTTAAAAAAATTAAATTACATGTTTCCTTCACTACTTCTTTAAGTTTCCTCTTTTCCTCTCTGTTTTTTCATCATTCCACCATCTTTTAGCGCCTTCCAAGGTTTGTCTTTTATTGGTTTGTTTAATTTTCAAGTTATTATTTCAATTTAATTTTAGCGTAAAGAGTATAAATATATCTTGTGTAGTAAATCTTAGTTAACATCATTAATACGTGCTGCTTAGTATTTATTAATGAGGAACGAAAAAAATTGTAAATTAAAAACACATTAGCAATATTATTTTTTTATATTAGTGCATCGAGAATTTTTAGTAGCGATTAATTTAAACCTATCGTAATCATTCAAAGATTACACATTAGAAAAATAACTTTTTATATTCTTAAATTTCAAAAATAGCCAATTCTCTTCTTTAAAAATTTGTTTAAAAAAGTTTGGAGCATAATAACAAGACATTTGGGCCAAAATTATTTTTAATATAAACTAACCTCAATAAACTGGTGAAAAAGTAAAACAATTTCAGTCTGCTGGTACCATTTGGGGATGGTGAAATAATTTAATTTACATAACGGGCTTCTTTAGTGGATGGTGATAGAAAAATATGTGGAAGTGTTGAGACCGCAAAATTTGTCACTCTAGTAATTGGTGTTAAAGAATACCCGACTTCATGAGAACAGATTTTTTTGCTATTTGACTATCGTTTCCATGAAATCATATTCCAACGAAAACGAGAATCTACTACTTTTCTTTGAATGTACTGTACGACCATGTTTCGTCATTCCGAATGATTCATGCACGAGCCGTTAGTATATTGCCTTTCCGCGTCATTATTAAAAATCTGATTTAAATTGAATAATTTAAATTTAGTTTAATAATAACTAAATAATGTTAATGTAAATTTAAATTAATAATCAACTAAACACTAAAATTCAAGCTCACTGCGACTATTTCAGTAAAAAAAAAGAGTCAAAGAGACATGGATGCACGTTGATGCAAATGGATAGCTGAAACTAAAAACCTGGCGCAAAATGCGATAAGTCGGATATCCACACTGGGATTCAAGTGTGAAATAAAAGAATCGACGTTGAATCGACGCTCGAGAATCGAATCGGCCTGGATTCAATTCGGTAGGTTCAATTGCAAAGAATCGATACTCGAGCTCGAAGAATCGAATCCTTCAAGGAATCTGACTCGATCCCGGGATCCTAATCATCAAGAACAAAGCAGAAACAAACAGCTTAGTTCTGAAGTGGGAATAAATTTCCATTATTATTCCCAGGTTGCTAGGACTAGTGATGCCAAAAATACCAAATGGTTTATGTGCTTTCCCGAGCGCCTGTTTCTGAGCTTTGTAACAATTTGGCCTTCTTTCGAAAACAGCTTCTTGGAAGGCACCGAAGTTTCCAGATTTGGAAAATATTCGCGGGTTACTCCATACAAAGTAGAATACTCGGGTTTTTACTTAATCCACTCTTCGAATGGATTAACGTGACGAGGAGAAGTCGGCCGATTCAGGTATTGTCGGAGTTTTACCATCGAACCTCCATCCGCATCTGTGCCAGACTCGGGGAATTGTTTCGGCCGCATGGCATCACGATGTACCCAAATATCATAAACTTTTCTATGTTCAGGCTAAATGATCAGTGGCATGTACCTGGTGCGTTCCTCGTTTCCCGAATGAATTACCGTTTCCTTCAGTTCCTTATCTGAAATAAAAAACAGAATTAACAAAGGCACTATTTGTTATTTATAATGCTCATTGCTTAACAGATTAGAGTTTTACACAACTTCAATCATTTCTATGCTTAACCGTTTACAGATTTAATCTGCAAGCAGTTAGTTAGGTAATGCAATTTTTTTCATGAAACCTAGACTTTTTTCTCTTGCGGCAAGCAAAGCGTGCTAGATGTTGACAGAAGCGAAAACAATGGGATGAGTTTGCTCAAACTTACCGACTTTTCTGAGAAAATCTCTTTCGTCACTAATCTGGCTGGCCTAAAAACATTGCGAACCACTCGGACAATTTCCTCTTCATCTGGTGTGATCATTGTTGTTGCTTTTCTTTACTAGTCATTTCTCTTGTAATTTTCGCTAAGACTCGCTGTACGATATCGAACAACAGTAGGAATCAGTTCAGCATCTCGTAGAGTGAATTCCACCTTATATGAACCTCTTGGATCAATTTAGAGCATTCTGATTCAACCCTTCCATTTTCTCTAAAGTAACTGACTTATCTTCTTTACTTAGAAAATGATTTTTTTATAAGCAGATAATTCATCGTCAAGTTATGCATCCTCAACGATTATTTACTCCTCTAACTCTTCAGGTACTGCGCTTGCGTTAGCTATATGTAAGAGGAACACAACTTATTATGGCCATTGTGACGGGTTGTCTCTTCGTGTTCCTCTTAAGCCTCCTAGCGCTAGCACAGTACGTCCAACTTCAAAAATAGATATTAAAGAATTTACGTGGAAATTTGTGTTGATAATTGAATCTGCCTTTGATTCCATCGGGCGGAATCGATTCTCGAGCGCAAGGAATCGATTCCTACGAAGAATCGGATTCGATTCCGGGATCCTTAATGGAGTTCCTGCTGTAGCATAGCGTTGATCTCGCTCAGTTTGTCAGCTCCAAATCCGCTTCGCAGTAACATACTTTTTCCTTCGCGTCGGCCCCAAACCGAAACTAAATACTGTTCGCGATTGTGACGTTTTATTTTTGTTAGAAATAAAAATGTTTTATAACAAATAATATGTTCACTAAAGTTTCTCTTTTTTTCTTCTCTGTTAAAAGTATCTGGAGAAGCGAATCTTCAAGAAAGCTAGTTATGATTAAGGTGCGATAGGAGCAAACTCTAAGCTTTCGTTGATTGACTGTGGAACTTTTTTTCTCAAGTCACTGTGAGTAAAATAGATTTTAATCGTCATCTGTCAGGAAGAGTTCGATTTTCGATTTTTTAGAACAAAAAATTAATTCTTATTGGCCTCTCTGTATTCTTATGGGTAGTCCCGTCCGAAATTAATAATAAATATGAAAAACAATACATAATTAGCACTAAGTTTAAACCGGTCCCGCTCTCGCGGGAGGCTCTGGTTACATTCTATTATTTAATCAAGATAAAAGACCCCTAACTTCACACCCCTCCCTTCCTCCTGGATAGGACTAAAATGAGCACTAAATATTTGACACATTTATAGAATTCAGATGAACGTAATGTTGGGTAGATAAAAAAATTTCCTTTAATCTCTAATGTTTTTTTTACCTAATTACGTTATAAGAATTTCGTGCAAATATATATTTAATTCAGCTTGAAGGAATTCATGCTTATTGAAATTGTTAATTCATTTCATCTTTTAAAACTTGTTCTTTTATTTGAGCAACTAAAAAAATGTATCAGATAATGAGAATAACAAATCAGTATTATTAAACTGACAATAAAAGTAATTTACCGAAGAGCAAAAGTATTTCGCGATATTTTGTATTTAGCAAGGCTTGGTGTTTGTGTAACAAATAATTTAAATCTGTTTTATTATATCGAATCGAAAGGGCATTATATAGTTTGGTATTAAACTTTACTAGTACTTTACTGGTAAAGAATAAATATTTTGAATTCAAAAATTTGTCTGCAATGAATCATATATGAAAAAATTATAAATGCGACTAATACTGGAATCTCATCAACGTTCTGTACAGGAACAAAATATCTGCTGAATTTCTTTCCTTTTAAAATGTTTTGGTGCACGCTATAATATAGTGCTGAAACCGAAAAGTACAAGACGTATTTTTACACTGAAAAATTGAATCAAAATCTTATTGCTCCATAAAGTAGAAGGTCAGATGAATATTAAATAGTTTTTTTTTATCAAAAATAGAAGCATGAAAAGATAGGAAATAACCGAAGGCCAACAAGGATGTTGATTATTTTCTACCAGTTTTGTACCTGCAATAATTTTCTTGTAAAAGATATAATTTATACAATTTCCCTAACCAACATTTCATATTGACGCTAAATAATGATACAAATTGTCCAAATATGAGGATAACTTTTTAAAAATCTTAAATAGTCCATTGTAAACGAGATTACATAATTTTCTCACATAAACACCGTCTTTCGCTAAAAAGTGGATGATTGTATAACTTGGGATAGTATGTGTAACGAATTTATGATCTACATATTCTCCCTATGGCTTAAATGAATGCAACGTAATTAACTCAGAAGAACAAGGTCGATGCTGTTGATATATGAGATAAGGATTGTAGACGGTATTTTACATAATCTAGAAAAGCGCAATATACATTGGTTACAGTTTTAGTCAAGAAATTCTTTATCAAGACGTTAATAAGTTTTTTTCTAATTAGAAAGGATGAGCATTTTGAATATTCTCGTCATATCGTTAGCGGCTATCCTCAGTTTTATTGGTAAATGAATCATACATTACATCTATCATTCTACATAGACTTCAAATTGTGCCATGATCTTCGAAACTTGTAAGATTCATCTCAAATTCATAACAATTAACCTTCCAAGCCTTATCTTTGAACTAAGCAAATAAAATATTTTTTAAATCCTTGGTGATTCTCGAGGTAAGACAAAAAATTTGGAAGTGTGTCTGTGCTAAATTTTAGTCGCTTTATTAACTAGTCTGGTTTTCTGGGATACTCTCTAACTGAGACTCGAAGCGGACACGCTTGGAAATTTGTTGGAATATCTTACGGAGCCTTGTATATTTTTGAAGTTTCATTCTATTAAAAATTGAAAAGGAGATCGCACAGCTTAGGTCCTGTCAATTTCAAGTCGTTTCTTAAGTAATGTAGGTCACAGCAGGAGTAAAAGTTAAGAAACAAAATCTGAGAAATTCTCAGCTACCACTGCTCTCGCTGACCTCATAGACTTCATAGACCTCATAGACGAAATTGTATAAATTCGAAATTTCTGCTGCAGCTTACGTATGTCACGCCACACGTTGGAGTTAATGAACAAAATTCGAGTATTTCTTTTAACCTTCTCACGTAATTGATACTCTCCACAAGGTCAAAAATATCTCAAAAAGAGTTTAGTTGACGAATTATTTAATAAGATTCTTAACGGTTTTTGAAAAAGGGTCTCTTATTCCATTTTTAAAAGAGTAATCACAAAATCGACAAAATGAGAAAGGTAGGACCCATTTATTTAGTACTTAGAAGGTGAGAAATCTCAATCTAGATAAATGTTAAGAAGACGCGATTAAGCTTGAGGAACCTCAACCAATCACAGCAGATTCGGAGAAGGGAGAGGAACCGAGATCTTGAATGATAACATGATAGAGACACAGCTAAGAAAAACCATTTGTTTGATTAATTTATTATATGAACCCAGACAAGATTTGATGGAGGAGTTGGAAGAGAAGAAAACCAAACTAAAATATAAATTTTATATTTGGAAATGTTAACAGAAGGCATTTCGATTTATAAAGATTTATGATTTTGAGTTAGAGACCCTGTAGGAGATAAGGTAATTAAATTGAAATAAATTTCTTTTTAATATATCTTTCCCAATTACAGACATAAAATTAAAATTCCTCATAGTACAAGGATTATCAAGAGCCTTCATTATAAGAGTGGACGTATTCGAAAAACTCAAAAGCTCAGTCAACTTAGGCTAAAAGGGAATCATTTCAGACGCATATCACTCAAGAAATTCACGGAATTAATGGAATGTAAGGAACTTAAGGAATTCACGAAATGTATGGGAATTTCGGAATTTAAGGAATTTACGGATTCCACGAAACTCATGGAATGTTAGTTATTCATAAAATTGATGGAATTCACGAAATTCAAGGAATTCATGAAAATCACTGAATTCAAGGAATTAATAAAATTAAAGGAATTCACGTAATTTATAAAAACAAAGGGGTTCACGAAATTTAAGGAATTCATGAAATTCCGGGAATTACAGAATTCAGGAAAGTCATGAAATTTAAGTAAAAAATGGAATCCAAGGGCGTCATGGAATTAAAAGCGCTCAAGGAATTCAATGAATTTACGAAATTAACAGAATTCAAGAAATTCATAGAATCCAAAGATGTCATGGAATTCGAGGCATTAATCGAATTCAAGGAATTTATGGAATTTATGGAATTCACTGAATTCTACGAATTTCGCGAATTTCATGAATTCCGTGAATTCCATGAAGTTCAAGAATTCCGTTTTTTCTAGAGTATCTTGATTTTCATGTCTTCCTAAATTCCGTGAATTCCATGAATTTATTGAATTCCGTGAATTCGTTGAATTTAATTAATTCTAAAAATTTCTTGAATTCTGTGAATTTCGTAAATTCCGTAAAATCCGTGAATTCTTTTGATTCCGTGAATTCGTGGCTTTAATAAATTCCTCAAATTACGTTAATTTAATTCATGAACTGAATTCCTGGTATTTGTTTAATTCCGTGAATTCGTTTAATTTCACTAATTCTGAAAATTTCTAGAATTCTGTGAATTTTCGTCAATTCTGATAATTCCGTTAATTCCGTAAATTCCATAAATTCAGGAAATTCAGTAAATTCCATGAGTTCTGCTAATTCAGTAAATATTTTGAATTCCGATATTTCCATAAATTCCATAAAATACAAGTATTTCGTGAATTCTATTAATTCTTTCAATCTCGTGAATTCCTTGAATTTCGTGCATTCCGTAAATTCGTAGAATTTCGTGAATTCATGGCTTTAATAAAATCCTCATATTCTGTGAATTTAATGCATGAAGTTAATTTCAGGAATTGCTTGAATTCCGTAAATTCGTTGAATTTCACTAATTCTGAAAATTTTTTGAATTCTGTGAATTCCGTAAATTCTGCTAATTCCGTTAATTCCGCAAATTTCTTTAATTCCATAAAATACAAGTATTTCGTGAGTTCTATTTATTCTTTCAATCTCGTGAATTCCTTGAATTTCGTGCATTCCGTGAATTCCTTGAATTTCGTGCATTCCGTGAATTCCTTGAATTTCGTGCATTCCGTAAATTCCTAGAATTCCGTGAATTCTTTGGATTCCGTGAGTTCATGGCTTTAATAAATTCCTCATATTCTGTGAATTTAATGCATGAAGTTAATTGCAGGAATTGCTTGAATTCCGTAAATTCGTTGAATTTGACTAATTCTGAAATTTTTTTGAATTCTGTGAATTCCGTAAATTCTGCTCATTCCATTAATTCCGCAAATTCCTTCAATTCCATGAAATACAAGTATTTTGTGAATTCTATTAATTCTTTCAAGCTCGCGAATTCCTTGAATTTCGTGCATTCCGTAAATTCGTAGAATTCCGTGAATTCATGGCTTTAATAAGATCCTCATATTTCGTAAATTTAATGCATGAAGTTAATTGCAGGAATTGTTTGAATTCCCGGAATTCTTGGAATTCCATTAATTCTGTAAATTTCTTAAATTTTCTGTGAATTTCTTAAATTCTTCCAATTCCATAAATTCTTTAAATTCCTTTAATACCATAAAATACAAGTATTTCGTAAATTCTATTAATTTTTTCAATCTGGTGAATTCCTTGAATTTCGTGCATTCCGTAAACTCGTAGAATTCCATGAATTCTTTGGATTCCTTGAATTCATGGCTTTAATAAATTCCTCATATTCCGTAAATTGAATGCATGAAGTTAATTGCACGAATTGTTTGAATTCCCGGAATTCTTGGAATTCCATTAATTCTGTAAATTTCTTGAATTTTCTGTGAATTTCTTAAATTCTTCCAATTCCGTAAATTCTTGAAATTCCTTTAATACCATAAATTCCGTTAATTCCGTGAGTTCCATTAATTCTCTGAATCTCATGAATTCCTTGAATGTCCTCCATTGTTTGAACCTGCTTCCTGAACAACCGAAGAAACCCCGAAAGAAGACTAACCGTAGGATTAAATGAATCGCCATCCAAACCGATAAAATATTTTAAGGTGTTCAGAAAAAGAAGACTAAGGTTGAAGAGGAGATTTCTAAGCGCAAGGACGTCTGGGAGATGTGCCAGAAAATTTATGAAGAAGAAGTTCCTGACAAAGGAGAGGAAGAAGTGCTGCAGGTGGGAAATATCAACACCATGCAACTTTCCTATCGGGGAGGCATACCAATACAATGCAAAGTAAGCCCAACAGAAGAGGCAAACGATTTAGAACTTGGCTCGAGTATAGGAAAGCACCAGGGTGCAGATCCGGCAAAATATACTATTCAAACCAAACAAAGACAAAGACTTAAAAATAAATAAAGGAGGATAAACAAGATTTCACAGAACTGCAAAGATTGAGGCGCGAACTGTCATTCATTTCTAGATTTCCTTTTGAGATTACACACAGTCAACATCAGCATACCATTTTGTACTTCACGGAAAACTTAATACTCTGTTTCTTGTTTGTTGCAGATTTGAGTGCACAGTTTGAGTGTTTACCAAATGGTGACCCTCTTCCTGGTTTTCCACGTTCCGGCACTTCTTACTCTCCTGAGAAGCCTGTTCCTCTTGACAGAACTCATTCTCCTGTTAGGTCTGTTGCTCCTGCGGAGCCTTTTTTTCTTAGCAGATCCAGGTCACCTCTTCGGAGGCGTCGTCCTTTACACATACTTGGATACAATCCTGCTGATCTTAGCCTTATTCGGATTATTTCCAACAAGATTGCTCACCGGATATTCGAAGTTCGCAGACATACCTTTTCTGCTGATACTTTAGTTAAATATAGAACAGGACGTGGTATGCCTGCGCCCTTGCCAACCTCTGAACAACTGGTTTTAACAACACCAAATGGTGACATCATGGCAATATTTGACTGCAATAATACATATCTTCGTGCAATATTTACAAAAAATGTGTATTTAAAAAGGGTCAAAATGAACATGTACAGTGGCGAGATTCAGGTATTGCGACGAGATGAAATTGAGGAAGTTCCCGTAGGAAACAATCGCCCAATCTCAAAAAATTTTAAAATAGTACATCTAGATCATATCTCGAGAAAATAAAGTCGACCGGAAACTACGTCATGCGATTTTTAACATGTTTTCTAAAACCTTTTCCTCGTACTGTAGAACGTTGATTATTCGAGCGCGCTTTATCCGAGTTCGCGATTATCCGAGGTTGAAACAACAATGGTTTTACCCCTTCGTATTCGAGCTATAGCGCAATAGTAGTCCGCATGATACCAGCCTCATGCGTGATTCAATGATATGAACTTGTGTTAACCATCCAGAGCATGTCTTTCTAAACCTCTGCTCTGATTATTAAAACCTATTAACAGTTTAAATTTAGGACGCTCCTTTAGGATTTGTGTTCTTGTATTTATGCAAACAAAAGTATAACTAATATATAACTGAACACGTTTTTTGTTAGTTTTATTATACCAATTTCTCTTCATAGTACTAATAAATGTTTTAATCATATGCTTCGCAGACGTATTTCAGGATGTACTTGTCTCACTTTGAAGTACGTAGAAACTTTTCGTAGTTTTGAAACTATGTATTTAACATGCTAAATTAACGGAATTTTTTTATTTTAATTTTTTTATTGAAAATTAAACTCATTAGTTGAAAGTTTGTCAGATTGGTAGAAAATTTAACTACCATGTTGAAAATTCCTTTTTTTTAGTTTTTGTTATTTTTGTTGTTAAGAATTAGATTTATTGACAGTGAATTTAATTTTTTCATTTAGGCTCAAAATTGATTTTTTTTCTATTTTATTTTTAGGAAATTTTTACAAATGATTTTCTTTTAAATAACTAAAACATATTTTACACTTTGCCTCAAAAATCGGCTTGTTAAGACTTTAACATAAATATTTGTGTAAGGCTTAAAATTTAGGCTTCAGGTTAAGCAGAAACAATCGAGTAATCACTTTTACTATTCGACAATATTATTTAAGAATCTATCCTTTTCAATTAGTCTCGAGAATTAGCTAGCAAGAATTAGCAAGCTAGATGTATTCTTGCATTTTGATAAAAGTTCGTTTTTATTGGTACCAAATTAATATTCTTAGTTGAAAATTCATCTATTCAAAGATTTGGTTGCCAGTCATAGAACTTTGTCAAAAATTTGGCATTGATCTTTTTAGTTCTAATTTAACTGTTGAGTTAAACATTATTCTTCGACCTGCAAATTCATCCTTTTTGGTAGAAAATTAAACTTCTAGGATAGAAAATCAGCTTTTTGGTTAAGAAGGTATCCATTTTGTTGAAAATTTGTCCTTTTAATAACAGATTTTATGAACAAAATTTCTTGCATAATGCCAAAATTCATGTAAAAGACACGTAGAAAGTACATTTGGTTAATGTTTTTTCAAGATTAGGACAATTGTTAATATTGAACAATGATTTTTGTAAGAAGATTTTCAATAGCGCAACCTTGTAAGGCAGATCAACGAAAACAGAATAAATATTTTAGCTGAATAAGCATTAATTTAAAAAAATGAAAAATATTAAAAGTATTAAAAATATTGTTTCATATTAAACGATGGAGTAGGTAAAAGCATTTTCTAACGCAAATAAACACAGTGGAAAAAAGCTTTAAAGATTTCTAAGAGCGTGATCGAGACTGATTTTTAAATCAGGCTTTCATTTTTTTATAAAAAAACAAATATGACAAAAAAATGGCTTTTTTCTATTTTACGTTCCTGGTGCTCCTCAATACCATGATATGTATACCTTTATCGTAAACGAATTGTTATACTTTAATTATTTTTTGAAATACTGTTTGTTTTACGATTGTGAACAAATCTAATAGAAAATGCATTAATTAGGAATTTTTCGTTAGAAACATTTGTCTTTTTCGATTACATTTTTTAAAATTAGGAGCTTTATGATAATTTATTAAATATTCATAATTTGTTGATTAACTTTATGATTTTTTTTTAAATAAATGAATTATAAGGGCATATGTGGACAGAAAAATTAGTTTTTTTAAATATCAGCCCTCTCAGTTGGGAACTTCATGACCATTTTAGCAGCAGTACAGACAGTTTACGGAATCTTTTACCAATCAACTTTCTTCGTCTTTATATACACACCCTAAATTTATATGAGTATACTATAACTGATTATTACTTTAAATCTACTAATTGACATAGCTAATATGCAAATATTCATAATTAGTAGAAATGCAGTGATTGAATTGCATTGAGACCCCGATTTCAGTAACCCCGCTTTTTGTTTTCCGAGAATTGAAGCCGTTTTGCAGTTTAGGATAAGAGGAGCCGCGGGGCCGAAAGGAGAGGATATGCCATCAGTAGCGTAGCGATGAAGCGTTGTAGCCTAACGGAACAACTATGTAACTGCGTCGCGTTGCGCACCATTACAACATGGCCCTGACCTTACTTAAATCCGGGTCCTCCTGTAGTAAAAATGTAAATTAGTAATTAAATCAGTAATTTAAATAAATGGACCCTAGACGTGAAACTGCCAATTAAACCGCTTTTTAAAACTAAAAGTCAAAGCATCGACAAAAGTAATTCAGGGATTGTGAATTCTCTTTTGTTAAATCTCTTTTAGCTTAGCAAACACATCCTCAGTCTACATAGTAGCCTGGTCGTTTTTTAACTTTTAAATAATGTCCTTAAAATCCGTGATCTTTGAAAAGTCCACCCACGGGACGAAAAAGAAATCAAACGACAAAAGTTATAATGAGAATGTGCCAACGAAGCAGCAGATTTTTTTGACTGTTAATGATGTTTTTCACAATTAAGACGAAAACTAAGCATCCTATGAAAAAGTGATTCACAACAAATTTGAAGACATTTTTCAAATTCACTATTTCTTTACTCATCTTTGTCCGTAATTTTCATTGTTTGACCGAAAAATGCAATTATTGATTTTCTGTTATTTTTGTATACTTAAACAATTTGAATTTTTGAATTTACAAGAAAATTTAGAAAGTTGTTATAATAATCTTGGAGGGCAATTAAAAAGAAACGTTTTTCTTCTCTTGTCTTTTTTCATATCTGTTAATTCCGTAAATGGCGAGAATTCTGTGGATTCCCTGATTTTCATGAATTACGCGTATTCCGTAAATTGCGTGAATTCCATAAATTCTCCGATTTTCGTGAATTCCGTAAATTAATCAAATTAGTTCAATTCCGTAAATTCAATGAATTGCTTGATTTTTTTGAAGCCCGTAATTTCTTTGAATTACGTCAATTCTATGAAACCAATAAGTTTAGGGAATTCCAAGAATTCTTTGGATCTAGTGAATTCCTTATATTTCGTGCATACCGCGAATTTTTCGAAGTCAATTTACAGAATTCCGTGAATTTCGCCTATTCTCTGAAATCCGTAAATTCCAGGAATTAGATGAATTCCGTGAATTCCCTAAATTCCGTGTATTCCTTGAATTATTTAAATTCCATGAATTCCTTGAATTCTATAAATATACGCGTTATATACTATACATTAACCAAAGTTTTCGCTTTGTCCGAAAATACAGAAGTTTTACTGGCTACTGGACAGTTATTATAAAATTCTAGTACATGTGGGGTACAATACCAATGTCAGAAGTTGGAAACAACAACATTATATATAGTAGGGTGACCTTACATTTTGCGAATAAGCGTTTGATACATTTAGTGGAAGTTTCCCACATAAATTTTAACAGTGTGTTTATGAAATTAATCTGGGGTCGTTTAAGCTTTGTGCGATGATCCTTGACAAAGCAGGAGGGAAGGTGTAGAGAATAAACTGAACAGGGGTTCGATTTTTATGCTAACTGAGGGCTTTATTTTCCTAGATATATTGCTGATATAATATTTTAAAATTATTGGTAATTAGGTGCTTGCTACTGGCTGGAGTTTCCTTGATTTCGTTTCGGTTCATTGGAACAATTCTCCCACTGCACATGTTCATTTTCACCCTCGTTAGAAAGATATGATTTGTATATATCCCACGAAGTACTGTATTATTCCGGTCCAGTATTGCCATGATGTCACCATTGGATGTTGTTAAAACAAGCTGCTCTTCAGTCGGTGCAGGCAAAGTAGCACTTCTTCTTGATCTCATCATAACTGGGGTATCAAAAGGAAAAGTGTATCTGCGAATTTCGAGTACGCAGCGTGGATTTGTTTTAGGAATAAGCCGAAGATGACAATATTCTGCAAGCTTGTATCCAAATATAAATGAAGATAGACGAGTCAGAGGAGGAGACCTGCACCTTACCGGTAGAGAAGGCTCGGCATAAGAAACAGAACTGCTAGGACAATGAGTTTCGCCAGATGGGACAGACGTGCCAGGATAATGAGTTGCGCCAGATGGAAAAGACGTGCCAGAAGTACTGGTTGCGCCAGATTGAAAATACGTGCCGGCAGAATGGGTTGCGACAGATGGAACAGACGTGTGATGAGAACGATTTGCGCAAAGTAGAAGAGTCGCATCAGCATAATGAGGTCTGTCAGGTAAAACAGAATTTTCAGAAAAATTAGAAGCTGTACGGCGAAGAATACCAGGAAGAGGTTCGCCATTAGGTAGACATTCAAACTGCGAACTCAATTCTGTAACATAAAACAGAGGATTAATTTTTTCATAAAGTACAAAGTGATATGTTGGTGTTAACTATGTGCCATTCCTAAATAAAAATTTAGAAACGACACACATTGTACGAGGTAGCGACTGCACTATTTAATGATTATATGGTATAGATTAAAGGAAATAGGCTTCGCGTAAAATCAGAAATTCGAATATCGGGCAGTTTTTAGATCTAAAAAAAAGACGTAAGCAGATGTCAACCTCCCAATTGTATACATGTCAAGGTGTTACATGATTATATTTACCAATGGAATTCAGGATCACAGTCAGGGATATGACGAAAATATGTAATATCCTCATCTCTTCTAATAAGCCAAAAAAGTTATTAATTTATTATCAAAGAACTGGATAACTTCTCAAACCAAAGGAATGTTAAAGTGCTTTCTTATTTTATATAAAAAGAATCTCCAGTAGGCTTTATCTTAAAAATTATCTTCGTTTAGTTTGTCATTCTAAGATATGGAAATTTCGTTAGTGTCACTTCCAGCGAATAAAATCTGATTACTAAACTTTGTTGAAACTGATATCGCAAAGTATACAGTCATTTACTAACAAAGTACTCAATTTTAATATTTCTTATAAATGATATCTGTCATGTTCAAAAAACAATAATTGGTCATTGTTTTTTAAAGAAACAATTAAAATTTTTTTTTTATATAAAGATAACAAAAATTTTTCAAAATTAGCAATGCTTTTCGACATCACTTTTTAGTACTCTAAAAACTACGAAATAACAAAAAAGATAAAGATTAATGACTTGAAATTTTTCTTTTAAATAAATTGATCATTAAATGTTTATCAGATAAAATCAAAGACAATACTTTTAGAAATTTTTTTAACCGGCAGTAGCTTTTGGCATTTATGACTTTAAACAGAGTTTCCACGATTTCTTTTCGTCTCAGTTGGACAACCGCGCCGCTTTACACGTTGATTTTTACCTATTTTGGAAAAATGCGATCTGCACATATTCCTCAAAGAATTGTATTAATATGTTTGAATATTGCTATGATGTCACCGTTTGAAGTTGTTAAAACAAATCGCTCTTTACTTGGCACAGGCGCAGTATTACCATGTCATATAATCAATTTAACTTGGGGATTGACAGGAAAAGTGTATTGGCGAATTTTGAATGCCTGGTTCGGATTCGTGTTGAGAATAAACCATGAGAAGACCTCGACTTGGCACGAACAGTAGGAAAATAGAACCTCAAGAAATCAAAGAGATCATGAAGTGAACCTTTCTTCGATCGTTTTTGTAAATTCAAAAATATGAGAAAAAGTAAAGTTTTCTACTTTTTTCAGTCTTGCGATCAATTTTAGAAAGAAAATAATATCAAAGAAATCTAGTTCATATTTCCTTTTATTGACGTCTGGGCATCATGTGTGGGCCTTCATAAGAACAAACATCTGTTATAAGAGTATAAGTATGTATGTATATAGAATTTTTCCCTTTCACGGGTTCGCAGGCCTCCACTCCCTGTACATATATTTACAATCCCACTATTAGTCTAACTTAACTACTGCTTATATTCTAATATTTCTCCTTTTGAAGTATAAACAAAAGTAATATTAATTCTAAAAAAGGAGCATTCTTCCAGGGCTTTCGCTTCCTCTTACCGTAAAAATGCGTTTTACACGAAATTGAAAACAAATTATTGCTTTTTACTCTCCTTTCTCAGGAATATACGTTTGCAGCCTTACTTCCTTGCTTTCCATTACTGTTTGCAGCTTCTTTATCTACATCACTTTCTGTCCATTATTATTTGAAATCCACCTCACACACTCATCCACACTCAAGTGTCCATTTCCTCTGCCCAAGACTCTATTTCGTTTCCACATACTCTACATAGATTCTCCTGTTCATCCAAACCGTACAACTCTACTCGATTTTTCTTCCTTCTTTATTTTTTTCAGAAATTCTGGTTCCGTCAACCCTTTTACCATCATATACCATCTATTGTAGCTCGCATCCCTAATCTTTGTCCATCTCTCTTCTCCTTGTTTTACTAATAGCTCTAACTCTATGTCCTGTCATTCCATAATCCCTTCTCGTACATTACAAACACTTCTAATTTTTTTCCTTTTTTCCTCCCATTTTGAATTTCCCGAATTGCCTCTCGCCTCATTGTTTCGAATTTGCCCAAACTTGTTTGTGTTATTCTGCTTCCCTCTTCCCTTTTTAGCTTCTCTTCAAGCCTGCAGGCTTTCTTAATTCGTCTAGTAATCATTTTTACTCTCCCTGATTCTTCCCTTAACACGCACAGTGGGCGACTCTAGCTAATTCCCATTACCCATTACAACCAGACCCTCATTTTCCGATCGTCCTTGAACCTTCTCTTCTCTATACTTCTCTAAACTCTTGGAATTTGGATAATCATTTTGATTTCGAAGTAAGCACGTAAAGTTATCTATTAATTTAAAACCAGAAATTCTTAACGTGAAACAACATTAAAATAGCATCATCAATTAATTTAAATCGCCAATGTATTTGGCGTGCTTTTCATTTGGAATGGATTTTTTCCGTCTATAACTACAACTTTCTTTTCCCGTATATTCATTCACTTGTTGTTTACCCCATACCAATTTGTTAGCTGCGTTTACGGCATTTTTAATTGAACAAGTGTAAACTTCTTTCAGCATTTTGGGAAATCATTTTGGTTTAATTTTCAATTTAATTTATTTAAAAAGTTGCTAGGGCTAGATAGCCCTATAAGGAACGAGGGCACAAGTGGTGCCTAAAAGTAGGCAAAAGTATTATCTCCTGTGTGACCCTTCTGAAAAGCAGCATCTCACAGGAGAAAATCTATAGCGCAGACACCAGCAACTCCCTCTTCGACGACGTTACGTAAGATCGAGAAGGGAGAACTTGAGTGAAACTATAAAGAGAGCAACGCAGCCGAAAAACGTCTATCTGCATCTTGTAACTCAAAAGGACAGATCGCAGAGGGGGATTGATGTGAGAAGCTCAGAGACTCTAAGAGGAAAGAATCCCAAATGGTTGGTCAATAACCTGGCATTTTGGAATTCTACTCAGCTAAGTTCTCTCCGCGAAAGCCCAGTTGTATAGTATCGTCTGAAGTTTTAAAAGCGATCTCTGCGAGTCATACTTATGAAATATTTGGACTTTCTTTTTAAGTGCGTACGAGCCTTCGATTATTCTAAGGGTCTCAGGATCAACTACAGGAGTGAAACCCTGTAAATTGGTCAACAGAATCGGAGGTTAAATATTTACACTCTTTCCATCACTTGTCAGGCTCTGTACAAGAGACATAGAAATTAAAATATCTATATCAAGTTGAGAGCACATCTGCCCAGTGAAGACTAGAAAGAGATACAATAATCTCTAGATGTTAAATAAGAGCTTAGAGTCTTCTAAAATTTTGTATTTCCAAAACGGCTTGTAAACACTCGTCCCTTACTTCTGCCCTCTAGCTGAGACAGCCTAACAAAAGCGACCGACCGTTAGACCGAGTGGGTTTCGATCCTCTTTGTAGAACCGAGCAACCCAGGTAGCCTCTTTTTCGCACTTAGGGATAAGAGCCTAAGCGACAAGCCATATAAAGACAAAAGGCTAGGTAATTAATGATAAAAGAAAGAAAAACAAAAAAAATTATTATTATAAACTTTTTACCAATGTTAAGTTTCGAGCAATGCGTTCGTATCTTCTATAAGAATCTAAAGAAACACTTCCTGAAGTGATGCTGTGAGGAAGACTCTCTAATATAAAGTGGAAGTTTATTCCACAGGCGGGCACCCCTTATTATAAACAACCTTTGCATTTTACAAATTCTTTGTGTTGGGATTTTTAGGACTAAACTTCTATAACGAAGTCTTGCCTGGTTAAGATCTTCATCAACACAGGTAAATAGTTCAAATATGTATAGAGGGGTCTCATCTGCGAATATAGAGTATGGTAAGTTACCCATGGAAAATTGTCTTTGATTAGCCACTGTGA
The DNA here is from genome assembly GCA_010014905.2 of Druon quercuslanigerum. Taxonomy (NCBI): domain Eukaryota; kingdom Metazoa; phylum Arthropoda; class Insecta; order Hymenoptera; family Cynipidae; genus Druon; species Druon quercuslanigerum. Next base: position 3,912 of record JAAAKG020024155.1, on the reverse strand, counting down.
GAAACCCATCTCTTTGACAATGTAAAGAAATTTGTTCATTGTTCGGTAAGCTATGAATAAAGGGGATATATATATCCGTGATGTTAATTGGATTTAAATGCAACCATAACCAAAGAACGGTAATATAAGGCTTTTTAGTGATAGAATCCTGGTTAAAGGAGGAAGGAAGTCTTTCTTTTTATGTAGCTGCTGTAAAAATCTGAAAGCGTTTCTCGAGATAATCATTACTTGTTCATTCTAGGACCGTGTTCCGTTCGTTAAAAATCCTGAATCATTAACCAAATCAAGGAAGACAATCGATACTTTGCCAACCCTGAGAGGTGGATATGATTTCTTCAATTCCAAGGATGGGAAAGCAGGCGGACCAATGACAATCACGTGAGTTTTTATCGAATTTAACATGAGTCCATTTACCACAGCCCAGTGTGCCACGATATTTATATCGATCTGAACCAGTCCTAGCATATTTTCCACATCTGACGCCAATCCAGAAAGGTAGAGTTTAATGTCATCTTCATATTTATGATATTTGCACAATTGAAATTCAACACCTAGATCAGAAGTTTAAGCGAATGTGTGTATTTGTCTGTAGATTGTGACGTTGCAGATTTTCTGCAACTCACTAATTCTCTTTAAATAACTTTTTTGTAATGATAAAGTTCTCGTGTTTACGCCGAGGGTAGAGAAATTCGACACTCCTATATTTTGTTATGTTTTTAATTTATTATATTTGTTTTATGTATTTTTATTATTTTTCTGATTTTGTTACTCTAGGGTATATGATTTTTTGTTGTTATTAATTTTAAGGATCTAGGGCTGTTTTAATTTGTTCTTAATTTCTTAATTCTTAATTTCGAGGGTAGAGAAATTCGACACTCCTATATTTTGTTATGTTTTTAATTTATTATATTTGTTTTATGTATTTTTATTATTTTTCTGATTTTGTTACTCTAGGGTATATGATTTTTTGTTGTTATTAATTTTAAGGATCTAGGGCTGTTTTAATTTGTTCTTACTTTCTTAATTCCGCGGTCTCGAGGGAGAGCTATAAGGATTTCTACCACCCACGCAAACGTTCGATCAAGATCCATTACCGTCTCGACTTCATCATATCTTCAATTCCGCGACTCCCACATAAACTCCTGGATTTCTTATCGCTTATCCTTCTCACATACGGAGTAGAATAGTCAGTTCTACTCACATCGGATAGTAAGGATTAATTTTGTTATCGGCAACCCCTTTTGACATCCGTGGCAGCATTGACTGTACTGCCAATAAAGGATGGAAGGGATCGCAAAAATTAAATAGTGGTCATCCGAGATACAAGGCACGTTCCTGTTAAGGGTAGACCGAGGCAGTTACCATGGAATTTTTCACGAAAATAGGTAACTTCGCCTGAATTTTTTTTATCTACATGGATATTTTGTTGTGAACAGCCATGCCTGGGCTTTAATGCCTCTTGTTTTTTTATTTTTATCGAGAGCATCGAAAAGTCCACTCCGCACCTGCAGTAAGGAGAAAGGGGCTCCTCGTTCTCCACCTACATCAGGATACAGCCGGCCCTGGGAAGCGTGAAAGCAGTGATTCCCGCCTCTCCCACAACGGCGGCTAAAAAGAACTGGAGAAGAGAAAAAAGGACGAACGCATGGACGACTAGGAAGCGGCCCTCATCAGTTTTCTCTCTCGTGATCGTTGTGAATTGGGAAATTAAGTTCCCGCGCGTCAGCCCTTCCCCAAATCATGTGACTCATGCGTTCTTTTAATACGACGGTCAGCACTATAATCGCTCTCATTAGCCTCTGTAAACTCCCGTTAGTTAGCGTCCCTCAAGGACGCCTAACTCTGCACTCCTTAGCTTTACCATAATTAAATTGCCTCTTTTTTGAAGTGATTATTGGTATTATGTTTATTTAATCCCTTTTATTGGTCAGGAGTGCCGTTTCACCCTGAATTATTTGTCTTGAATGTCGAAATATGTTTTTTCCTCGTACCGGCCCATATAAATTTATTATATTGAATACCAAAATTTCCATTATCGAGTGCCATATTACCCTGAATTATTTGTCTTGAATACGGAAATATGTTTTCACCTTAAACCGCCCCATATAACTTTTATTGTCTTGAATACCGAAATATGTTTTTACCTTATACCGCCCCATATAAATTTATTATATTGAATACCGAAATGTCAAGTATCGAGTACTGTATTACCCTGAATTATTTGTCTTCAATACCAAAATATGTCTTTACCTTATACCGGCCCATATAACTTTTATTCTCTTGAATACCGACATGTGTTATTACCCTTCACCGGCCCAAATAAATGTGTAATATCGGTTACCGAAATGTCCTTCAGCGAGTACCGATTTACTTCGAATTATTTTTACTGAATACCGAAATGTGTCCTTATCATGTACCGTTCCATATAATATATTGTCGTTTTCCCCTTTTCCTTTTATTTTTTTGGAATACCGAATTTCCTTACAAACGCCATTTTATTTAAGTCAGTGTCGGTTGCCACAATTTATTTTGAATACCGACATGTGTAGTTTACTATTGTTTGAAGTGACTTTCTCGATCCTCCACAAATGTATACTGCTATTTAAGTATAATTTAAAATTGATTCCCACCATTCTATGTTCGTATTTACCTTCAAGTCGATATCGATAGCCACGATTTGATGTTAATATTTTATTTTATTTTGATGTCAATCTGAAAAATTTTGTGTTACTCGTTATTCCTTTTAGTACGACATAAATATATTCTGTTGTATAATTGAATAAAATAAATATTTTGTTATTGATTGTTCTTTTATGACCACCGCTCCAAAATCGCTTGTGATAATATCGCACTACACTTTTGTTGCAAGTTAAATAAACGGAGCCTAATTAAGTATATGCAAATGCGAGCTTTGTAATTCCGTACCCTCCCCTCTACCAATTTTAAGTTTAGGCTGAGCTAGAAATTTATCGGCCCTAATTTTGTGTTTTAATATTTGGTTTTGGCCAATTTTAGGCCTTTTTTTCTCTTTCTTGCTTTTATCTTTTGTCTTAAATTAACTTTTGTGGTTACAGTTACTTTCCTGATTTAAAAAATATATATATTTTTGTTTGTTGATCATCTGAACCGTTGGACACTCTTTATCTTTTATCTCTTCTGCTGGATTATCGCGTGTTTTGAGTTAAGGTTGAACCTTTTAATTGAAGTGGTGAGGTTTGCGTTTATCATTTAGCCTGAAACGCTTAGCGTTGAGTGAGGTTCCCTTTTGCGTTTGGAATGTAGATTCCGTTTATCTTTATAGTGTCTCACTTACTTACATTTAATTGGATAGCCTTTGTCCCAAGTAAGGACTAGCGCACAAAAATTTAGGTTAATCTTAATGCAAGACTGTCTCCTTTAAAGAGTTATCTGAAGAAATACCTTTTGTGTGGTTTAATTTATTTAATCAGGGTGCCATGTGCGCTCTTTAGAGACCTTCAAATTAAATTTTTATTCTATTTGAAAAGTAGCGTTACAAGATCTGTATGTCCGCCTGTTTCCATTATAACTTTTGACAAAATTAATCTATTAGATTGCCCTTTAGTACACTCTTTTAGTGTCCTAAACTAAAGGTTAAGTTCATAAGCCAGTCATTTTAGATAAGAATTTAAGAAGTGAGCACATTTTGAAAATTTTTGAGACCACTTTTTCGAAAAATTTATCCTAATGACTTTTTATAAAAAACTGAAAATTACCAGAGTTATAGCAGAAATGTCTCTTTTTAATTACGCTACAAGATTATCTTAAAATTTTTTTAAATTTCCTCCAAAAATCGAAAGTTTAAGTTTTGACAGCATAAAAATAATAAAAAATCCAAAAATTACATTTTTTCAATAACGAAAGTGTTTTTTAAATTCTTTTTAAAAAACACTT
>JAAAKG020024144.1:0-20086 GCA_010014905.2 Druon quercuslanigerum | reverse complement strand
TAAAAATAAGTAAATCATTGCATTTTTGTAGAGATTGACTCATTTTATATAACAATCTGCCTGAAAATTTAAAATAACAATAGCCCGATCAGAGTCCGACTAGAACCCGCATAGGAATTTTGTCATAAAAATAGCCTACAGAGGACTGATATTTTTTTAAATAGCTCGACTAGTCTCCGACCAGCCCCCGACTAGAAACATTTACCAAAAACAACCCAACTAACTACACACCAGCCCCCGACTAGGGACATTGCCTACAAAATGTCTCCGACTAGCCCCAGACTAGTGCCCGACTTTTAATGGGGACAAGTGGGGCTATTTCTACACGGGATAAAATAAAAATTTCGTATTTTTGGCTCGAGAATCTTAGTGTTTTCTTGAAAAAGCATGTATGTTTGGTTCAAGTTACATCTTTTTTTTTCAAAAGTTGATCATTTGATTGAAATTTGAACTTTATAGGTTGAAAATTTAACTATTTAGTGAAAAATTTAACTAAGTTTTTAAATATGTATCCCCTTTACTTAAAAGCTCAACTATTTGGTTCTGAACACAACTGTTGGATTAATAATGAGCCTTTTTATTTTATCTATTTGGTTGAAAATTTATTTCCGTAGATTGAAAATTCAACTATATGGATAATAATTTAACTATTTTGTTCAAAATTTGTTCTTTTTGAAAAATTGGCAATTATGACTTGGAGGTTCAACTACTTACTTAAAAATCCAACTTGTTGCTTTTAAAGCTTAATCGTTTTTGTTTAGAAATTCCACATTTCTGTTAGTTTAAAATTAAATTAATTAATTAATAGAAAATTGGTATTGTTTAGTTAAAAGTTTTATTTTATTTTTTTATGTTGAAAACACAATATACTTACTTCAACATGAAATCTTCTATGTGTCATCTTGAATTCAGCACGGTACCCACACATTTTACCAAATGCAATCATAGAAAAAAATTTGACTCAAAAGATTGGAAGGATGTTCTAATTTGTGAAAGTGAAATGTGCAAATTAAAACGATGAGCTTAAAAAAGACATGTAATAAGAATAATAACATTACAAAAAACTTAAAACCTAATCGTTTGAAAAATTTCGTACTCAATCTGGAAGTCTTTCGGCAATAAGTAAAGTATAACACACATGCGCTCTACAAATTATTATTTGACTTTTGTTGAAAACATTATTTTACTTGATATATACATATTACTTTATTGTTTTTAAAAATAAGTATGTTTTCTCATGTACGCTACCTTATGAAAAAATGAACGATAATTATTTTTGAGGGATAATGGTAAATTATAAGCAAAAGAATTGTAATTAAAAATAAAATTTTTTCCAAGGGTATTTTAGACCTAAAGAGAAAATAATAACATAACATTTTCATTTTTTTTCATTTTCAGCAATAGCATAACATTTTTGAAAAATTTTGTTCTGAACATTTTTTTATGCGCTCAACCATTTTCGAGATAGAGAGCAGAGCGCCCGGAGCGCTCAGCCATACATACTGTAATGCAAGGTCAAACATGAATCTCAGTGCATAATACCTTGTATAAAGTTATTGAATCATTAAGATATCATTTACAACAAATAATTTGTATTATTTATAAGTTAATACGTTATATTTAATAACATTCGAAATATATATTATACATTCATTTAATAATACTTACCTACTTTGTGCATTTAAAAACTCATTAAATGTAATACTTATGGTATATCTTAATTTGATGTTAATTTTTCAAAGCAGACTAAGTAGAACTAAACCGAGTAAATATATTTGAATTTTATTTTTATTCTGCAGATGTATGCTTCTTACAATTTAGATTGATGTGAAGTGAAAATTTTAAATCTTTAATGATTTTAAGACCAAAATTAATCATTTTCTTCTTCTTCCTCTTCTTCTTCTTCATCCTCGTCATTTTCTGGGCCTTTTAAAAATTTTGTTTTGCCGTCAACATCTTCGTTGTCATGAATCGTTGTTTCCAGGCCTTCTAGAATTTCTGGGCCAAATGCACTTTCCTCCACAGGGTCACTTTGCAACGAAACTTAAAATAGTATGAAGATTCAATTTTTCTTTGTATATTATAAGTAAGTAAATGCAAAGTAGAGGAACAGCTGTATGGAGCGTTGCGTGAGGCGCCGTCTTACTAAAGTCAGATGCTACTACTTGGGAACGGTGGATGGGGCATTTTGCCGTCCAGCCTTTGTTAAGACGTGTTCAAATGAGCTTTTCAAGGTTGCGATTATGGTTACGATTGACGGCTCGGTTCATGTGCACGGCGCATTAGTTACAGCCACGATTGTCGTCACTGTTTTTTCCGATTATGAGGATGGATTCGACATCCCCAGTTCAAGTGCGAGGTTTTGGGTCCATTTTTAAATGAAGACATGACGACAACAGCACACGAGGAGTGCGAGTATTTTTTCAAGATAGCTGAAAACAGCTGAGGATTCACGTGCCTATATCGACCGCATGATTCACTGAGATCATCAATGACCGTGGCCCGGACCCAATCGCCTCGGTTGAAAATAGAGGGGAAGCTAAACGCGCAACCCAAATCAAAACGGGATCGTGCTGAGCGCTCATTGGTCGCCTCACTGAAATGACGTCCCTGCGCGAGCACATCGAGCCAACCAATCGCATACAACCTGCCGTGCTGCTTCCGCCTGCTGCTTACGTCCTGGAGCAAGCACAGCAGAGGACCGCAGCAGCACTCCACGTCCTTGAGACGTCTCCAGCGCACGGAAACGGGTTTTCTTTGGTGACCACCTTTATACCAATTTTCGACATGGGGCGATCTCTCTGTACTATCCGCGCTAGGTGCACTTCAGGGATCCCGAGAACCATGGAAAACAATGGAAAATGAGAGTAGGAGTGTCATGTTTTCTTGAGACCGCTTTAAGGATCCAGTATTTCTAAGACCACTTTAAGAGTAGTGTCTCTTCTCAATCTCTTCAAGGGTCATACCTTTTCAAGAACGCTTTATCTGTAGATCCTTGCTCAAATTCAGAATTAAGTGTACATTCTAGATTACCTTATTCATAAGCTTCTTCTTGAGTGGTTATATTCAAAAATAGATTTTATTACGACTACAATCACCGGATAAGGTAAATTTAGTTTTTGATTATTCAACTAAGGGTAATATTTATTTCATTATTATCTAGAGTATGTTTCATTGTCTATACGGCTGCTTCCCTTATCAAGTAAAATTTATTATAATTTTTTTTTAAATTATAAAGTTGACGCAACTTTACGATTTTTTTTATACTTTTTTATGAGACCATACTCGTTTCTTTAGAGCAACAGCTCAAGGTAATGTATTACAAATATGTTTCTTTTTATATACGTGTTGTAAGGAAAACAAAATCTTATTGGAATTTTAAAACATTTCAAGTCTCATTTCAAGTATTATCTAAAACGAGTTTTAAACAAATCTCGAGTGGTACTATATTAATACTATGCGTATCTGAAAGAAGAATGCTTGCGAGATATCGGAGGGTCATTCCATTTTATTTTGCCTAAGACGGTTGCGGCCTAATTTTTACAATGCTTGATACTTCACTATAATCTTAAATTCTACTATGTAAATTTTAACTTAATCAAACCAAATGTATTTAAAAGTCTTTAAACATACGCATATAGTTTTTAGATGTCAGTATATCCTTTTAATATATATTTTAGTTTTTTAGAAATATGGTCAAAATTTCAAAGAATTAATTTTTAGACCGAATACACACAGGACTTCGGTAGAATTGGCTCCGAACTACGACCTCGGCCTTTTCTACCTAAATTTGAATACAAATCGGTTTGTACGGTTGTATGAAGACTTCACAAAGAGATTGCATTATTTTCTTTTCACTTTGAACACAGATTTATGAAAAGTATTAGTTCGACCAATTTCGAAGTATTTTGTTTACTGTCTTGAGAAGCGGATTTGTTTCTCCGCAAGTTCCCCGAAAGTCGTCGGTATCTACGCTATATATCACGGCACCACCAAGGTGATGCTCTTTAATATATAAAGCCTTCTCTTCCAGAGAACTGAAAAAATGTAGTAAATAATATTTATAAAAATCATTCCTGAAAGTGACAATTTGATGATAATTAAATAAAGTTTAAACATCTGTACTCACTCAACGTTATCAAATGCGACAATTTGATTATCATTATAGGCATATGGTACATGTTGTTCTGTGTCATTTAAAACTTTCCAATTTTCATTTTTAATGAAATCACAAACTTCGTAGTAGGCAAGTGTTCCACTTGCTACAGTATAGGGACCAGCTGCTCCTGCGTCAGAAGAGGGAGCACCTCTACCAACTATTTTTGGATCTGTTAGAGTATAGGATTTTCCATAAAAAGCAAGTCCCATCATAAGTTTTTTTAGTGGTACGCGCTGTGATATCCAGTACTTCATGGATGTATCCTGAAAATAAACAAGTAAAACATTAAGACTTAGGTTTTCACACTAATTTTAGCCTAAATGAAATATACTTACTATATTCAATTTTCCTTCCTCTCCAGTTTCAGTTTTAGCAGCATAAAGTGGTGTATTATGACCAACAACGCCTTCAGCAGAACTGTGATAGTCGTAGGTCATCAAATTGATGAAATCCACATTTTTTGCAATTTCCGGAATATTGTAGGATATATCAGCAGATGCTTCAGTAGGAGCAACGGCAATAGATAGGAGGAGATTATCTTCCTTCAATTTTGTGTACAGTTCTTTCAAAAGGTAAATCAAATCTCGCTTGTTTGAAGAAAGTCCTCCGCGTTTGCCAGGATATTCCCAATCGAGATCAAAGCCATCGAAGTCATATTTCTTCAGAAACGCATAGACGTTGTCTACAAATCTTGCTCGTAATGTTGCGTTAGTCACGATCCTTAGAAATAAAATTAAACAATAATTTTATCAGTTTGTATATAATAATTAAAAATAATATTTTTATTATTTCTGTAACTTGCGTGGAATAATTCAATGAGCCCTCGTTCCATCCTCCCATGGAAACCATTATTTTGGTACTGGGATTCGAATTTCGAAGAGCAACGAAGTTTTTGAACCCATTGCTGTCTACATCTAACCATGGATCTAAAATATGAACAGTGCCGTTATCAAAAACTCCAATAAAAGCATAAATTAAATGAGTACAAAGAGTTGCATCGATGTCGGAAATGGAATATTTTCCAAGAGATAAACGATACGTGGCCCAAGTTGCATAGTAACACACGACGGATTCTGAAAAATAATATTATTATAAGTATATTGTAGCAAGGTATTTAAGAACTTCTTATTTTTTTATATCAATTAAAATTCAGTTTTTTCTATTAATTGATAGTGACAGTAATTTGACAATGTCAAACAGTATACAACAATTCACCACAATTTTTTTAAGAGCTCCATTCTTTTGAATTAAAAGAAGAATTTCTTTTCTACTAGATCATTTTTAAAACCACTACATTTTTCCTAATATTTTGTTACAACAAATGTTTTTTTCTCACTTTTAGTAGCATAAACTGCAGCAACAACTGAACAAACCGCCAAAATCAGAATTTTTTTGTTCATTTCTGAAAATTGAATCAAATATTGTTAAAAGTGTTGGTTTCATATAATACGTAATAAAATCCACAATGTATGGATAGACAAGATTACCCTCTATGTTTACATAACAGGAATATTCTCAAGTAAATAATTACCTTGGTTTTCTGTGTAGCAGTAGTAAGTAATTTAGTGTGTTATGAAATTCACTAATAAACTGAAGTTTTTGAGCAGATGTGCACCTCAATTTATACAAAATGACACTTCGTAATCTTATCTGAAATGTATATTTGCTAGATTAATTATATCTGAAAAGTGCCTTTGCATAAATTCTGCGAAATGATGACTGCTTTTGACGTGGTTTTGCATAAATGGAACATCATTTAGTAATAAATGAAATTCTTTTTCTTTAATTTGAATATTGGCCAAACGAGGCTTATTATTTTAAACTTTGTAAAGACTTTAAAGATAAAAAGTCTAATTGAATCTTATATTTAAAAAAAATTAAACTTCTATATTTTACAAGTTCCCTTGTATGAATGTTGTAGAAATATCATCGCGTTTTGTGTGCTTTGGCATAAATGAAATATTGCTGAATAATTAATGTTATTCTATTTTTCTATTTAAGGTAACAACTTTAACTATTGGTGTTAGACTTAGACGTGTCAGCGTAAATCTTAGATTTTGAAATTTAACGTGTTTTATGTGGCTGCCTTTTTTTATATTTCAACAATTATTACAGTTTAATTTCATTATTGCATTCTCATCCTAATAAGAAGATATTGGTTTTATGTAAACTTACACTTTTTTGGTTTTCATCTAATCTTATGAAGGTGTTTGTCTGTCTGCATTTTCAAAATATTTGAGACCATTTTTTTGAAGATTTAAAAGTTCTATGTACGGATATTTATAGTACTCGAACACTCGAACAATGGGTCCTTACGACTTTTTTCGATAAAAAGAAAATTATCAGTTATAGCATTTTCATGATCCAAAAAAACCCAAAATGAACATTTTAAGCTAAACAACGAATAATAATAAAAAAAAGTGAAGAGCAGAAAAACGTTTATTTTTGAAAGCACGACAATATTATCATGACAACTTTTTGAAGTTTGTGGAATAGCTAAAATAATGGAATATTAAAAAATTCCATTTTTCCGCCAAACTAAGCAAGATACGAAAAAAATGTTGTTTAAATAAAAAATATCTACAGGTTTAAAATAAACTCTGGATACAAAAAAATATTATATTTAAAAAAATAAACTTTTTGAAAAAAAGACACCAAATACAATAACATTTTATTTAACAACATTTTTCGCCTAAATTACATCTACATTGAATGTAAACAAATTAAATTTATAAAAAAACGACACAAGTTGCAGTAAAATGTTTAATAATAATTTTTTTTTAATAGATTGCGCTTTTTTAATGAGAAAAATCAGACAGTAAAAACAAGCATTCTTCTTGGTGCAATTATAGACTTCAGGCCTTGGAAACCGACTAGAATTTATTTCATTGAACGAGTAAAAGTGGAAGCTGGAATTTGTGTAAGGTCCGTATATTAAGATATTCTTACGAAGTACAATCGCCTAGAAGAAACTCATGTAGGGGGCATTGTTAGTGCCTTAAAAATATACTTGGTACAGCGAAACTCCAAATAGCTTTGAAAAGAACCCTTAAATGTCAACTTAGAGCATTGATTTTGCCAACAGACGATATGATAGAAACGGCTAGCGAAATCCTCGAACACCTTGTGCAGGTGCACTTCCCTGTTTCCCAAACTGAAAACTTGTCGGATGGAGGGGCTGTTAGGCAAAACCCCTCTGACTTCCGAGAAACTTAGGCAAATGGGTAAGATTGGAGGAATGTAAGCCGGTCACAGTCAACAATTAGACCGGTCGTCCGACATTTTGACAGAATCAAGCCCGCTAGGTAAGACGGTATATTTCCTGGTGTTCATTCAAGAAGGTTTTAATGTACCCCTGTCTGATCAAATGAGATCAAAGTTATTCTTACATGAAGAAGGAAATTCTACCGGATAAATCCCATTAAAGTAATCGGTTTGCCTTACAGGAAGACACTCCTTGACGAAAGTTCAGCTTCCATGAGAAAACAGCAATAAATGTCTGATCACGAAAGCCGGCCTCATACAAAAGTTTACATTCGATAACCTCAGTGTTATGCAATTTAGATGGGCCTGGCCATTAACCATAATAATAAGACTTAATAAGACTTAATTAAGGTTTTAATAGGCTAAAATCCCTCTTTTTTGCAGGTGGGTGGCGGGTACTTACTTTGAATAATTTTTAAATGATAAAATCTACGAAATAATATTGAATGTCATTTAATACTACATGACATGATACCTCTTAATAATTTTCATAATCAATAAAATATTGTATAACTTCAATTAAAAATTTTAGTTTTGATCTTTAAAGCCTTGAAACTACTTCCCACGACGTTTCGGCATCACAGCGTGTCTTTTTCATATTATCTTATTAGATTAGTTTTTAGAGAAAACCAAATTATTGTCAAGTAAAAATGCGCTGTTCTAGTTTTAAAAGTTTAAAATTATGACATAAGCACAAGTAAGTATAAATATAAGTTAGAAAAAACCTCATAAAAAATTGAAGAAGCTTTGACAAAGATAATGTGAAGAAGGCACGCGGTGATGCCGAAACGTCGTGGAAAGTTTATGTTTAAAAATAAATGGAGTTATAATTGAGAGCTCTGTTTTGTTTTTAATTTTCTGTGACCGTAAGACATAAAGAAACAAATTCTACAACTTTTTTATGGTCGGTCGAAGAGTGGTTGATTTTGTTTTCCAAAATCTTTATATTACTTGAAACTACTGTTGTTTAAATTCAAAAGTTCAAATTCACAAATATTTGTTCAGAAGTTTCTTTTATACGTTTTTTAATGGTTTCTGTCACAGAAATAGAATAGGTCGAATTGGTTCCCCTTTCCAACGTCTCAGGGAGAGGGGGGGGCTTACAGGCACTCATGTAGCTAATCACACAATTCGTACTGTTCACAATATTTATATTGATACGCCTCTGAATCAAAAGTGGATAACCAGGCAGAGCTAAGGGATGATTCGCGACATGATTTAATCATGCGATCGATTGCTCGCACCGTCAGCTAGTAAGTGAGAATAGCGAAAGACCAATGTACTTTATATATTGATTTCGGTATCGGTGCCAGGACTTCTTACTTGAGGGTTTACGCGGAAGAAGCTTCTCTTGATCATATTGATCCATCTGATATTGAAGACAGATTTTTGAATGCAATAAGCGTCACTTAAGGGACGCCAATCTTAACGGTTTCTTCGCTGTCAGTTTAAACTTCCATTCACTAAACTATACAAATTTATTAGAATTTGGATAGTTAGACGTAAGTTTATGGGACTTTATTCTTTTTTTAAGTGAATTATGATTGTAACGATTTTGCAGTCCACGTTCATATAGAAACCTCGTTGTGCATGTTTGCATTTAGCGTAGGTATTTAAACAAATGAAAATGTAACGTGTGCAACTTTTATGGTCACGACTTTGCACTTTATCTCACGATAAAGATCTCTTTGTGCATGGTTGCACCAGCTAGTGAAATTTTTATAAGTGTTTTACTTTGAATTTTTTTTAAGGATATAAGCATAAAATAATTCGTGACGACTTTGAAATGTATCTTAAGATAAAGAAAACATTATGCAAAGTAAGTTTTGCTTCTTGGTTTAATATTGGAACATTGGTTTATTTTGATATGAGAGGAATTTTCTCAAAATGAATTTAACTCATCGATAAAATACGCAAATCATCTCTACCTTGACTCAATCAATCAATATCAAAATTTTTAAGCTGGTACCCCTGGTGGGGAATTAGCATTTGCAAAACCTTGGAAACTATCTTACTGACCATTTTTTTCAAGATATGAATAAGAAATATCATTTCTAACAACAAAATATACACTTTTCGATTCTTTTCAGATTTTCTCCTACATAACTTGTGAGCGAAGTATTAAATAACAATAAAAATTAGAGAAACCCACTGAAATTTTATTAATAAAAATATATTACCAAGATCTAAATAAGAAAAAACATGTTCTAAGAAAAAAGTTTAATGTTCTAGAATCCTCTTAGAATTTCGGTTGCATAACTTACAACAGAAATAAAAATGGACTTCAAATCTACGAACCCCTGCCATATTTCTTTCTGAAAAAGTGATTACCAAGATTTAAATAGCGAAAAGCATTTTCGAACAAAAAACTTACATTTTTGGATTTCTTCCAAAATTTCTGTTGCATAAATTGTAAAAAAAATAAACAAAAAAAACTGATTAATTTGGAAACCTAGCAAAAAACTCTTTCTGAAAACTACACAACAAAATTTAAAAAAAACGCACTTTGTAAAAACAATACTCACCCCCTTTGATTCCTCACAAATTTGCTTGTTACAAAACTTACTAAAAATATAAACTTTTGCGGAAACTAGCTAGCTTGCTTTCTTAAAATTTCTTAAACAAGCTCAGCATAAGATAACACCTTTAAAAAGCAAAAAAGTTACTATTTTCAGTTCCTTTTGAATTTTTGCTGCACAACTTATACAAAAGTGTAAAACAACTGTAAATTCGAGATGCTAACCAAAATCTCTTTACTTAAAAATTGCTAACCAGATTAAAATAGAAATATATATTTGAACAGAAGCAAAAGTTACTTTTCGATTTCTCGCCGAGATTCTGTTTCGCCACTTTTGGCAAAACTAAAACAAACTGAATATGAAAAAAAAACTAACAAAACTTCCTTTTGATGAATTCGGTAAATTATTTAAATAACAAAACAAACATAACAAACTTTTTTTCTTGAAATCTTTTACAAATTGAAAAAAATTGCTAGTTTATGTTTTACATTTAAGTTATATTCGAAAAAATTTCAATAACTTGTAACAAAGTAACCAAAAAACTAAGGATTTACCAAAAGTTTGTATCAGAAAGCAAATTCATTGAAAAATTATTTTCTAGCAACCAAACTTACTTTATTTTTTTCTTTGTTGATTGCATAATTCAAAAATAATCCAAGCAAAAAAAATCGCAAATTCTCGTTTCGATTCTGCGAAAATTTGTTAATAAACCTAAAACAACAACAAAATTTCTCAACCCCTGAATGTCACTCTTGTGTTTATCCATACTTAAATTCTACTACATCTATTGAAATAAAACTAACAGAAGAACTTAATGTTCGGAAAAGTGTATTACATTAGTAAACAATTTTTTGGCCATCAGTAGCATTTATATAAAAATATATTTTTCACTAAAGATAATCTGTAGAACTTAATCTGTGAATGAGATTTCACTAACTGCGCCTGTATAAATTGTAATAAAGTGATGAAATGAAATAAATGGACACTTGGAAAATATTTGCGGCAGATAGAACTTTGACGTCAAAATCACACAAATCTCACTGTATCTTTGTCAAAAGCAATAAAAAATTAAGTGGAAATAGAAATTTCAATTGTGCAATCGAAAGTACTGCATTATTTCCTGAAAATTTAGGGGGGCTTGAATAATTTAGTCAATTCTACAATATTTAGCCAAATCTTACGCCACGAAAAAATCTACCCAAAAACCGTTGTTCTTCTTGTAGTAGCATTTTCAAAAATGTTGAGAACACTTTTGTCAAAAGGTGAATATTTTATCTGCGGTTATTCGCGGTATTAAAAAAGACGGAAAATGTATCCTTCTGTTTTTTTCGATGAAAAAAAATTACCGGACATATAGCATTTACGAAATTCAAGAAAAAATCGAAAATGAAAATTGTAAACCGAACACCGCACGTTAAGAAAAAAAAGAAAAATGTTCTTTTTTGGAAACTATAAAAGAAACGAAAACAGATTTACAATTTTGTTGTTAACCATTTTTGTATGGGATGCGTAGTTTTTGTTCTTTTCGTAAAAAACAACATTGAAAATGAAAGATACGAAAAGGAAGACATAGTTTCAAGCAAGTGAGTTTTTGTGGTTATTCGGTAATAGAATTTCTTGGAGAAACAAAAAGAGAAACTTTTTTTTGTTGCTAAAGGCGTTTTCTTATGTTGAGCTTGCTCACAAATTGTCGGGAAAGTAAGTTTGCTGCGTTACACGAATGTTCTGTTTTCTTAAAATTTTGTTACAATTTATGTAACAAAAATTCTGAGAGGAATCGAAAATGGTGATTTTTGTTATTAAAAAATAATGTTTGATATTAATATTTTATTATAAAAGTTTTGAGAAAGAAAATCTTCTGGGTTTGCGTGTGTTCAGACGTTTTGTTATATATTTAAAAATGTAGGTAAAATAAATTCTATGAGAAACTGAAAAAATTAACTTTTTTGTTGGTATAGTTTGATGTTAGGCATGTTTACAAACGTTTAAGAAAGCAACTTTGCTGGGTTTCACAAATGTTCATGTTTTTGTTAATTTTGTTACAAGTTATGTAACAGAATTGCTGAGAGATCGGTTTTTTTTATTGTTTAACCTTCTTAATAAATGTTAGAGAGAAGGGTTTAAAAGTTATAAAAGTTTTTGAGGTTTGAGATTTGATTTTTAAAATAAACAATAGAAGGGCGCCAACTCGATGGGGAATTACCGAATGTGGGATCTGAAGTGTGTCCCCATAAAGCACACACTATCTCAACGTTTGATACGCGTACAAGTGGTGCGGTCGCTAAAGCTCGCTTCTCATTAGTTGATTAGGCCCAACTTTGCTTCGCACAACTGTATGCTAAAGGAATTTTTTGTGTGCACTATCACGTAGTACAAGGGGTTGTGTAGATGGTGGGACACCCTGTATAAAGTTTGTACTTACAGACTACAAATTTCAACTTGCGGTCGAATTAATCCAAACTCGGTAACAATATCGCTGCGGTTCGACGATTTTCGCAAAACAATATCTTTCGACGAAGTCCCGACGAAGAATAACGCGCTTTCGCTCTCATCATGGTCAAGTACTTCAATTAGACAATTTACTGTTCGTCAGGAGGCGCCACTGAACTTCAATTGTCACGAATTCACTATAATTCAACCGCGAAAATTCGAGCATTTTAAACGCTGATGTAAAATTACTTATTAAACCAATGTAAAATCTTATCGTAAAATTCTAGGAAAAGTTTAGGTTCGTTTCCACTGTTGGACTGAAAAATCCTTTCGTCGTTGAATGTGAATTTAGGTTAATTACCCAAACGATGTCCGTTGTTTGCTAAATTAACGTCCAATTATGTTCAAAATAGTGGCTTAAATTGAAATGAAGTTACTGAAGTCAAATCGACTACTCAATTCAATTATTCAATAATTTATTAAATAAAGTAAGCCAGAGAAACTCTAAACGTTACAATCCAAAATTCCGATGAAAATACTAAGTCCAAAAATTAACGATTCTAAATGGATTCTAAGTATGTAGTTGTGACAATATTATTTATTTCGCCGAGACGAGTGACAGAGGTTCCGGATCGCATGAGGATCAAAATCTGATTCGAATTTTGGATCGAAGTGAGCACCTGCGTTCCTCGCGCATCTTGCGCGATTTTCCGCGCAACCGTACTCTACTTAATTAATTACCATTAGTTCAATCAGAGTTCACTAGAGGTTCACATGTGTCAGCTAAGGATGACCTAAGTCCATTTCTCCGAATATTTTAATGGGTATCCCTGACTGGCGCCGTTTTTCTTTGCAGGATATTATTCTTAAACAATTCTCTTGCTATCTCGTTGCCCTTTATTAAACATTCTGTCACTCCACTCTGATCAATTATTTCCTCTAAACTATTCTCATCAACTTACGCTATAAAAATGTCTCCATAGATCTCTTTATGATTTGTAAATTAACTCTACTTCAAAGGCTTATTTCTTAGTATTTACAATACTGTAGTTAGGCAACATTCTTTTTGTATTTTATCACGTTCCTTAAATATTTATAATTTCTTCACTCTACTTTTCTAACATTAACATTTTTCGGTTTCTCTATTCAATAGAGCATTTCTTAAAACTAATTTCAAATAACACAAATTTGCCTTTGTGGTCAAGCCGATTCACCTTTTTCTGTGCCTTTTTGATCTCTCTTTAATTATTTTAGGACTTACAATCGTTGATTGCATCTAGGTTCATAAAAGTATTCTATTTCTATAATTTATAAATTTGAATTTTCCCCCGATATTTAACAATGTAACACACGAAAGTTTAATTTGGCGCGAAACGAGTTTAAATTCAAATTTTTTAAAGGTTACAATTAAAATTTATTCACTGTCTCATCCATTCAGTTATATTTTATGGATACTAAGCTATTGAAAAAAAATCTTCACTGGTCCGTTCCGCAACTAAGGGTTTGGAAACCTGATCCTTCGATGAAATTCCTCCTTTTCTGCTCTGGAATAGTATTTTAGGAAAATCGGTAAATAAATTAAGAAACTATTGACTTTAGATGATAGAATTAACAAGGATAAATTTATTGAATGATCTCAAATTTACAAAATGACAAAAGAGAAAACCGGACGCGTCCAAGTACAGGATCGAGCTTTTTCCTACTGAATAATCTCGTATTTTTTATAGTAGGTTTGGTACCGTCGCAGCGGTCCTCAGCTTCCCACTTTTATTTGCTTTCTCTCTCTAAAAAATAACATGTTCTCCCAATCTCTCTCTACATATCCCTACTCTAGCTATGACTAATTCGTTGCCTTTGCTCGATACGTCTTCTCACGAAAAAGCTAGCGATAAGGTTCAGGCGTTCGAATTGTTTATAATATAATTTCGTAGAATCAACTGCCCGGAGGTCTTAACAGTACAAAGGGTAGACAAAACCATCCTTCGCTCGGTCCAGTTTAACGACTTATTAAACATTAAACATTTATCATGCCGACTTGCCCTGAAACGTTGTTCGCCAATCTTTTTAATTTTTTTCGCTAAATTATTTTATAATTGCAAATCGAAACCGCGCATTTTACAGAAGCTACGGTGCTGTTCCTAGCGGATGGAATGCAAATTTATGCGTTCGTTATAACAAACAGGAGGTGCTGCCTCTACTGGAGTTCGTCCAAAGCGACAATTATTCACTAATTGTGACAAAATAAGCGGCCAAGTAATTCGAACTCAAAGTAAGGAAGGTATAGTGTTTAAATGAAAATTATAAAAATGAGTGCAACAAAAAATGAAACATCGACTGTAGCTTATCAAAAAGAAATACAAAGTTAGAAAGAATCATTTAAGAAGAAACGAAACATTTGGTAGAAAGGTCAGTCTTGAGCAACAGCAAGTAAGGTAGATTGTTTACTGCTGTTCAAAACTTACCTCTCTTAGAAACCTTTATTTTTTCTTTTCAATAATACTTTCCGACTTTGCAGTTCAACTTTTCATTAAGCTAAAATCCACGTTTCATATTTTGGCCACTTCCCTTTTTTGTGACTCCCGTTTGAGTCTCAAGCCCTTATGACCGAAAATCAACTCATGAGTCAGTCAGGAGCCTAACGTACCGTTGATAAATTTGAATTTAAAATTGTATTTGAGAGTCTCAAAGTCGACTTCCGGATATAAGCGATACCATCACTTTTAAAGTGTTTTGTGCGATAATGACGACTGAAATGATGCTAAGCATTAGTGACATTTGTTAATTATTAAACGTTTTTAGTCTGAAACCTGGAATAAAAGGAAAATGTGTTAATGTTTAAAATCCATTTGCCTAATTGCAGTCTGTAAAATTGAACACTTCTTCTCAATGCATTTTTTTATAAAAAAAGCATAAAAAAACGATAGCGCATAATGCGATCATAAAAGATCTGAAGCTGTAAGCAGCTCCACTTTTGAGTAATACCAACCAAGAAAATATTCTTGAATTGCAGAAATTACAGAAGACGTGCTTTCCAATGATAACTTTTGCAAATCCTAGAGATAGAAATATTGATATCCATAAAAAACTTAATATTCCACTAATTGAAGAAGAAATTTATGAACGAACTAAAAAATTATGTGATACTCAAATTGATCCCATCTTTTTATTTCATTTCATTGATCAATCAATGAATTCCTAAATAAAATAAAAAAACTAATGATCAATTAAAAATAATGATCAATTTTCGTTTTGCGGAAAAACTAAAACTGCACAAGGAATTCTTGATAAATTACATTACTTTAAACTTCCTGAAAAAAAACTTTAAACGGAAAGCATGCCCACTACGGCCAAGTGCAGTTAGGTATGGTCTCTCTGAACGTTCAAAAAATCGATTTAATCATTGACACTTCCTTTAATAAGAGTATTGTTGTAATCTCTTTATATATTTATATATTATGTCGGGAATCTCTCATCCCTCGAACTAGGTGCAGTTAAATTTACTCCTGCTAATTTTATGGTCGTTATGATCATGGATTTTTTAAGGCGACAAGTAGACATTATCGCCAAAAATTTTAAAAACCTTTGAGACGTTGATTTTACCTTTCAATGTGCACTTTGGCACTTAATATACTCCCAGTATTTATAGAATTATTATGTGAAAACTTGTGAAAATTATGTGCAAATTTGTGTGAAAACACATAAATCGCCGATCAAAAATCCTCTGCATACCATTACTTCTTTGGTTGGCCTATTTTTGTCTGTCAGACGAAACTACTTAAAAATGTACAGTTCTTTATCCTTTTTCAATGGAATTACAAACCTAATCAGTTTTGGTCGTTTCTAATTTTTAAATTTAACTATATATGAAAACAAGAAATCAGTAGTATTTTTTTGGATACTATAGCATCTTCAACGACGTATGACAACACTTTCATTATCAATCAAAGAAATGTTGTCCTCAATTTTCCATGTTGATATTTCCTGAAATCTCGGCAAATGTATTAATATATCTTGAGAGCTTTTTAAATCCCTCAAAATTATTTATATCTGTAAATCTTATCGAATACGTTCAAATCCTTCAGAAATCCGTAAACGTTTAAGGCTTTGGATATTCTTTAAAATAATTAAAATCCTTGAAAATTGAACGATATTCCTTGACACTTCTTAAAACCCTTTGCAATCCTTGGAATCCCTGAAAAGTCCTCAAGACTTTTGTCGATTCAGTTGCTGAGTTCCAAGTCCTTTTCTAGATGCTAATTTTTACGAATAAATGATAATATATCCTTTTTTAAACTGAATATATTTAAATGAAAATACCTAAGCTTTTCGCTAACCAGAAAAAGGTTTTTAACTAAATTTAAAAAAAGACTGATAAAATCGTTTGAGGAATTCATGAGTTAAACATTATTTCATTGTAAACTCTCTAAATTCAGAAGAGAATTCATTCTTTGAATTATTTGCTCTTGAAGTTAAGTGATCTGTATTAAAATCAAATATATTATGGAATAAAAGTTTAAATTTTGCAATGATTATGATTTAAAAAATGGTTGATAACCAGGAAATTACAAAAATCTTGTTTTTTGTCAAAAAGATAAGTTTTTTACACGATTTCTTGCAAGTATTCTTTTCATTATCTATATATCTACTATAAGGAGTAGAGTTTTTTCATTTATTTAAAATAGGAACTAAAGGAATTGTATGCCGGAAAAGATTAAGAAACAGGTTTTTAAGAGAAGCACAAATTTCTGATGTAGCCATTTGAAAAGGTATACACGAGTATATATTGAGCCTGTAAACAGGCAATACGAATTCTCCCCAGTAAATAACATGAAAAGTTGCCTTTCTCAGGAGAATTCGTACTGCGCAAGCCTGAAGCTTCTCCCTTTCGTCCACCCATGCAAAGCAGAGGGCAGGAGGGACGCAAAGCAAAGGGCAGAAATGACGCAAGGCATCCTATAAAATGGCCAGAAAAGTCAAAAAGAGGAGTTGTATAACTTGCGGGCGAACCGCGAGGACCTTCGACTATACTTGGAGTGACTAGAAGATCCTCTCTTCTAGTTCAGTCCTAAAGTATAGCTCTACAGGGAAAATCTTGGAGGAGAGTAATCTCATTCTAATTTGTTCTTTATATAAGGTTTGCTTAGCGTTTCGCACCAAGGGTGCTCAACTTTCTGGAGAGAAAATCTCACGCGATTTTGTTTTGTGATTGAAAAATAGAATTTTTGTCAGAATTTGACTTTCTTTTCTCATCTTCCAAATTCAATTAAAGCATTTATAGACGAGTAGCCATGTGGTTCTTCATGAACGCTAGTCAAGGAAATAAACGACAATTGAATTTGGAGAATTTTGTAATATTCAGAAAATAGCTTATTTCAAGTAAATACAATAAAAATTCCTAGAAGGAATACTACCTGTCTTTACAGGGCCGAGATTTTCTCTCTCTTACGATTGCGCCGGTAATTACCGTTATGTCCCTTTTGTTGGCGCTGCGAAATTTTGATTGTCATACCTCTCGAGCCTCGACTCAAAATCTATAGGGAAGCGTCCCTCGTGCCGTATCATTAGCGTAAATTTACTGCCATAATCCTCCGGCGAGGACGGCTTCTGATTTTCATGAATGAGAATCTTCAAGGCGAGAAGATTTTCTCATTCATTCGTATTTTAATGATAGAATTGAAATTTCGATACTGGTCTTACGTATCATCTTTGCTCTATCTTAATTCTATTACATTTAATACTCAGTAATATCCTCTGAAGTATAGACTTGGGGTTCTCCTTGAGAACGCTCAGAGAAATAGATTCGGGTTCTTCCTGAAAACTAGTCTAAGAAGTGATTCTGTTTCTTGGTTTTAAATCCGGCTTTTGTTTCTGGATCTTTAATAAAAGAGGAAGGATATATCGAACGACTAAAGTTTAGAAATTGTCAGATTAGAAAATTAATCAATCTTTAAAGAATATTTTCGTAGAATATTGAGATAAGTAAACTAAATTTTTATGAGTGAACATTTTATCTTATTTGATTGTGTTATTCGGCTAAAACGCCCATTGGAATAAATGCAGTAAGCTTATGATTTTTAAGGCAATTTGTCCAGAATTTACGATAATTCACTTATATTTTTTTGGAGATAAACTTCCATTTTCATTAATAAAAGATAGCTCAGACGATAGGGAAAAATCTTTAAAGCTTGAGAGTAGGTTTTACTATGAATAAGTTTGTATTATTTCAGAATCTTACCTCTTCTTACATGCAATCCTTTCTGATTAATTTTTAAAAGACATTAGATTTAATGCTCATTATTTTCCATTAGCAATTAATTGATGCGTGATCCAACACGTATATAAAGTTGCGAGTTACAATATATATATTTTTAATGAATTGATTACGCACGAATATGACCACCAAACTACCTGATAAACTCACTTTGAAAAAGATACGTATTTAAAGTTTTTTAAAGTATTAAATATCACTATTTTACAGATTGCCAACAGACATTGATAATTTTTATTACTAAAGACGACACATTTATTTTACTTTAAGAATTTAAAATTACATTTGTTTGCTATTGTAATTGTTCAATTTCCATATCTCTCACTAATAGAAAGTTATTTAATTTGAATAGTTACAATTTAAAAATAATTTCTTTTCCATTTTTATGATCCTAATTGTAATCAATATTTTGATTTAGAGAATTAAAAATTTAAAAAAATTCATATAAAACGCTTTTTAAAGGAAATAGTTATTTTTAGGACTTTAAATAGGTGAATTTAAGAATTTGCTCAACCATTATTACAAAACTGACTGTTTATGGAAACAAACTTTTAATTCTAATTAACTCCACAAATAATTCAGACCCCTTTTTAACATAACTTGTAAAAAAAATTATACGCTATTTTTCTATTCCAGCCTGTTCAATGAATTGCTAAAATTTTATCATGAAAATGCAAAAGTGGGACAGGTACTCACCTCATCTCTATTTTTGACAATCAGGCGCAAAACATTATCCATTTTTGTCGGTTTATGTCTGTGTGGTTACCTGAATGCTGTAGTCACCCTACCTGTTTCAAACATTCTGGTTCATGAAAAAAATGCAAATTATCCTAATGCCATTTTCAATTCTGATAAAAATTTAAAAAGTTATCTGCTTTTTAACATTTTAAAATAAAAAAAATAAATAAAAAAATATTAGGTTGATACCTCAAAAAGTATCAATTGTTTTTAAGAGATCATCAAGATGAAATCCTTCATTTTAATAGATTTTAACCAAATTTACCAATTCTCTTGGTAAAATTTTTCATTTAGACACAAATTCAAAATTTTATAGAATAATTAATTAGAATAGAGGTGTCTTACATCTAAACTTTGAATGAACGGAATTAAAGGCCATCGCTTAAAGACTTTATTTAGTAAATTAAGAACAATGCATTTTTTTATTAACATTATATTGAACAAAATTTCAACTTCTGATATGATGTTCAATTTTATTTATATCGTTTTGATTTTTTAATAAAACTATCTCTATGACCTAAATGTCGGGCGCGAAGCGCGAGTGTCGCAATGAAAATGTAATCGTCCAAGCCGCAGGAGCTTTAAGAACCTTCTTCTAAAATAAATTGAAAAGACTTCCGTTTCCGGTATAAAAGTGTAAAGTAGCGGGAATTGTGGTTGCTGAGAGTTTCGATAATTGTGGTGAAATTTGAGGTGAGTGAATTGGAG